>JAWWLR010000002.1:77671411-77687433 GCA_035041075.1 Acraspis erinacei
AAAAAATAGTTCAATTTTCTTAAATAATTCTTTTGACCCCCCCCCCCCCCTAAGTGAAGCTTCATAAGACTTTTCAAGCCCCTTCTCCTAAAGAATAAACCTTAGCTAATTAATCGACGATCTCATAGCTAATTCAAAAAAATGAAAATCTGACCGATCCACGACTCATCCTCAAACTTGCTTCAGGACGAGATCATGGCCGATCCACGATATTTATAAAATAATATACTAAATACAAAATGAATTATTAATCACTTTTTTTTAAGGGAGCTACTTTTTTAGACGACAGCGTACGTTTAAAAATGTCATGTAAAGTAGTTTTTTCACAAACTAATGGTCGAATTGCGTAAAACTAGAGGTTTTTACGTTCACTTCAAAAATAGTTTTGCCCATGATTTTCTTTTAAATTTCTATAAAGAGTGGTGAAATAAAAAATTAACGGTAGCAAATTTAAATTATCAATGAGATCGACATCCCAAGATATGTGAAAGGGTAAATATTCTCGAGTTATTAATAATTTCATAAGGTATCGGGAAACGGGGTGATTTCGGACAGGTTGGGCAAATTCGAAGACTCCTAAATTGATAATTTGAGATACTTAACTGATTTTGAGCAGAATCTAGAATCAGCTAAAGCCTTAACTTGCACTAGATTCTGGTTAAAGCCGCTTAAGTAATTAAAAATAAATGAATTTTCCTCCAGTCCACGACTCATCCTCACACCAGTTTCAGGATGAGATTAATTAATACTGAACTGGCGGAATGGAGAAGAAAAATATAGAAATTTGTTTTGTCATCAAACGGGATAATTTTGGACATGTGACCTGTCCACGATTCGTCTTCGTACCTGTTTCAGGACGAGAGGAGTTAAAACTAATTAATACTGAACTGGTAGAATGACGAAGGGAAAACGTTAAAATTTTTATTATCTTCAAACTGGATAATTTTGGTCCTGTGGGGTAAATTTGGACATTTTTAAATTCATATTTTAAACTACTTGAGGGGGTTTTAAACAAAATCATGAACAAGTTGAAGCTTTATTATTATTTATATAGGTTTTTGCGAGTAATCAAAAGACTAGAGGTGTAACGGTGCAAGTGTCAGGACGAGACGTGGATCGGCCGGATTTGCATATTTCTCAATCAACTATTGAAGCGTCGATTAATTAGCTGAGGCTTTTCCTTTTAGGAAGGGGGGCAGTACAAAAAATATTTAGAATCCATCCTTAAGGTTGGTGGGGGGTCCAAAAAATTGCTCACGTAATTCTATCGTCCTGAATCAAGTATGAGGACGAGTCGTGGACCGCCAGAAAATTCATAAATCGGGAATAAAATTGGCGTTTTTAAAACAAAAATTACTTGTTTAAAAATGATTTCAGTTTTGTTAAATTGATTTCTCTCTATTTTTCTGCTTGAAATAAAATTTTTTCCGCGTGAAATTGCTGAACAATATTTTCTTCTCTGTACTTTTTTTTCAAGCAAGATCGTAAAAGTTATGGCGTTTGGTGGAAGATATACAGTGGTGTAATTATCACTTCAAACGGGTGGTTTGCCAGTTTTGATTAAGCTTGACTATTTTGCGGCGAACGAGAGAGCAAAATACGCGGAAAATGATAAACGCATACGGTCATGACGTGGCACGTGCACGTACTCCGCTTAACGGAGATGCGACGATGTATGTATAAAGTACAACGTCAATCAGCGTGATTGAAGGTTCGAACTGCAGCGAATAACAATTTACTCGAAATGACTGACGGCTATGCACTCTCGGCAATAATGAATCGGGACAAAGGTCTTTTGCCCCCTGGACATTGTCCGACTGTTTGTATTGAAATCACAAACCCTTGTGGTCGTCTGGCGTGCCGGCTAAACAAAATTTATCAACATGTCGTCATCAGGTATTTTTTAAATCCTTTTTTCTATACAATTTTTGTTTCTTATTTTTTTTGTGAGTCTCATTTACAGTTATTTCGTATCCAGATAAGTTGACCTTACCTATTCAGAAGCCCAAAAACGTTTGGTACCTTCCAAAAATAGAGCTTTTTAATTGGTCGCCTGGTCTTACGACTAAACAAAAATTAGCAAGATATCCCCATCGATTTTGCCAATATTCCATTTACTCATTTTTATTTTCTGTGTTTTTCTTTAAAATTTCATTTTCTGTTATTTCGTATTCATATTAGATTTTTCCATGTCTATTTAAAAGTTAAAAATCGTTTTGCACTTTCCTGAAAATGACTTTATTGATTGATTCCCTGGTCTCCATACTAAACAAAATTTATCTACATATTCCCATCAATTATTTTTCTGGTCCTTGCTGAAATACAACTTTATTCTTTCTATTTTCTTTACCTGTTTCAAAACTATTATTTAAAATTATTTTTTATACATATTAGCTCCTTCCATATTTATTTAAAAGCCCAATAACGTTTGCTACTTGTCTAAAAATGACCTTATTGATCGGTCACTTGGCCATCCACAGTGGTGTGAAATAAAAAAAAAGATTTAATATAAAATTTAGAACGAAATTGAGCACAGTTTTTAAATTTCCTTTTATAAAATGCAGGAAGAAATTTGTCAGAAAATGTTGAGAGCAGATTTTTCATTGTTTTGATTATTTAATTCTTGTGTTAATTTAAACAGCGAAAAAGTGACGATTCTTTTAATGTCATTCTTATTTAACATAATTTTTTTCTATACTTCTCTTCCCTTGGATTCAATGCCGATTGGTTTAAAAAATTATCAACTTTTAAAGTTCATTGTTATAAAAAAATTGGATTGACAGATAATCGATGTTAAGGGTTATTATTCTTTCTAGTATATTTCTGCTCTGAAGTTATCTAATTCATTAATTTTCCTTCTAGTCTTGTTATAATTATATTACCAATGATGTTTTCTGAACAAATTATACCAGCCGTAAATGGTTTTTCACTATATAAACAAATTATATGAACAAACGCACATTTAAGGCGTTTTTAAGCAAAAACAAATAAATTTTTCTTCTAATCTTTTTGCAATTATATTGGAAATGTTTTTTTTTTCTACAAAAATTTTGCTATTCACTAATATCTACTTATTTTATAAAGAAGTTATATAAACGAATGTAGCTTGCAGATATTTATAGGCGGAAAGAAACTGTTTTTTTTTCATTATTTTTTAAACTATATTGTCAATGAATTGTCTAAATGAAATTTTGTTGTGCCTGATTTTATTTTATTTTATAAACAAATTAGGCTACCAATTGCACATTCTAGCAATTTATAAGCAGAAACATCGTTCTTTTCTTTAGTTTTGTTAAAATTATATTGTGAATGATGTTTTTTGACAAAATTATGTGATGGAATAAAATTCGTAAAATTTCTAAACAAATGATATGCAAAATACACATTGCAGGCGTGTGTAAGAAAAAAATTGTTATGTTATCTCAATATAAATTCCTCGAAACCCTCTCCTTTTTATCTACAAATGCCTTAAATGTGCATTTGTTTATATAAATTGTTCATAAAATAAACAAACTATTAGCGCATAGCAAATATTTTCAGAGAAAATTTTTGGTAATATAATTGCAATAAGATTGGAGGAAAATTGAATTCCTTTCAGTTAAAAACGCCTAAAATGTGCATTTATTCATATAAATTTTCAATGAAATAAGCAAATTTTAATTGATTATAACTTAAAAAAAAATAGTTTGTAATATAATTAACACTGGACTAGAAACAAGCGATTATTTTCTGCATATACATGTTGTACAGTTGTTTATGTAATTTGTTGGTAGAACTAATTTGGATTTTCTGAAAACCCCCACTTATTTACATTTTTATTTTTTTAAAGTAGCTACCAATATTTAGTGCATATTTCATTAGTTTTGTACTTGCTAGATCATGGTTTTACATTAAAAATGATTATTTTGAAAAATTATATTTTCATTTAAATAACTATTTAACACGAGCCTGGAATTTCCAAATTTAAAAAATCTAAGATTAGGCCCAAAATAGTTTAAGAATAGATCATCACTAGAGAAAAATGTATGAAATGATTTTGAATTTAAAACATTCCAATTTAAAATATTTTAAAAAGATAAAATTTAAACATATCAAAACTTTTCGAATTGAGAGGAAAGGAGATGATTTTTTCAATTAAATTAAAAATTAGAAGATTTAATGAAAAATTTTAAACATAAGCTTTCAAAATTGAAAACATTCAACCTAAAATGATTAAATTTAGACAAGTTCAATAGGAAGGTGTTGAAATTGAAAACTAAATTTATGTATTTCAAGCTAAAAGCGTATAAATTTATGGACACCTAAATTTTCATTCAAATTAAAAAATTATAAATTAACGTAGAAATTGTTTAGAAAAACTTGTCTAAAATCAATAAATAAATTTGTCTTTATTTTCACCGTTCAAAATATAAATTTTCATGATTTCAATTCTATAATTCTGAATTTTCATGGTGAACGCTACATTTTCTATTTTTCTCTATCATAAGTTTAAATTTTGTGATCAACATTGAAATGGTTAAATTAAAAAAATTATTACTGATAATTTAAAAATTGGTTATTCCTAAAGGATGACATTTACTTAAAGTAGTAGAAATTTTTTAGGGTTTCAGTATAAAAAGTTTTAATACCACAATACTTCGCGACCAATTTTTTTTATACTTCTAAATGGAATTCGAATTTGTTTAAGTTTCGTGTTTCTAGGGTAGAAATTTTTTCATTTTTTAAGATTTCAAATTTATCAATACTTTTTGTTTCGAAAGTTTTTTTTAGAACAATTCAATTTTAAAGGTTTAGAATAAAAAAATTCATATTTAATTTAATAAAAATTTAGATTTCTAGAATTTCAGAAACTTTTACTTTGAAATATTTAATTTAGTTTTCAATTTCAAATTGTGAAATCCTAATCGTGTTGAAGCTAAATTTATTTAAATTCTTCTGCATTTTAAATGATCTAATTTTTAAAATTCGAATCGAAAAATATTACATTTTTAATGTTTTAAAATTTTATTTTCTTGAATTTTTTATCTGAAGTCATTCAATTTCGAGATTCTTGAATTCAAAATAAAAATTTTCAATTCTGTATGCTTTGAATTAGAAATGGGACAATTTCAATTTATTTTAGTATAAATTTTTTAAATTTTGGAAGTTACAATTGAAAATAATCGGATTTTAAACCGATTTATTCAGAAATGATACAAGTTCAATTCTTTTCCATTCAATTCGAAATATAGTCCCTTTTTAAATTTTACCTACCTAAAATAGTTTTAATTGAACAGTTTTTAATTTAAAATCATTTCCTATTTCTTTTCTTAAATTGCAATCGCTTTTAATTAGAAATTATCAAAATAAATTATGGTCTAGCTTTCCAATCATTTGCAAGATAAAATATTAAAAATTTTCACTAATTATATGAATAGAAGATAGGCTTTAGATGTTTCGTTAAAACTATAGAAACAAGCTTCTCTGTTTAAAACTCAAGAATATTAACCAATTTGGATCTTTGGAGTACTTTCTGTGTTCGGATATTAAAAAATTCAAGATAAATATCTTCGAACAGAATTAAAAACGAATTAAAAAACAGTCAAGTAACAAAATTAAATCTTAATCGAAAATAATTAAAGACGGCTATAAAAGAATTGAATGTGCATTCAAAATAACTTATACCTAGAGATTTACCCCAGTTGACTCTACTGAATTTGGGAGATAAGATCCCATGAAAAACCTCTGCACTATTTTGCAGTACCTTATCCTTTTTATACAAGACCCTGCCCAGTATTTAAAAATTTCCTTCCTTTTTTTCTCAAGAAAAATAAAAAAAAATCTAATTTCCAACGACTGGATCGAGCAAGGAAATAAAATCAAGATATACATAAAGTTCTCATGTTTAAAATTGCCTCTATTTTCTACTTTTGTTTGCACGTCCAAGCCCTCGAGACCTTATCCCCGAAAGAGGGCTTCGCGAGTAGCATATAAAAATTCAATGAACAATAGACTTTTATTCACCTCGGAAATAAATCGTCACGTAAAGTAAAAAGAGACGAGCAGAGCGCAACTTGAAGATCTTCCTCTCACTCGGGTTTTACAATAGAAAAACTAGCTTTGTCTCCAGCTATAACGGAAGCAATATTTGCCGCCATAGAAAGGTATCGGCACAGAATTAAGGAAGCTTCATAAGTTCAGGAAACACTCTTCCATATTCTTAGAGAAACGACTATTCTTCGGAGTAGAGCAACATTGAGGTGTTCAATTTTATGAAACTTATGGCGGAGAAGCTAGACTCCTTTTATATTTCTGAGAGAGTTTTCTTGCAAGTTCTAAAACTCTCTAAAAGCTTCTCTAAATATTTTCTAGAATTCAAAAATTTTCCAGGACTCTCTCCTGTAATTTTGATCAATTTTAGAATTGTCTAAAACTTCTCCTCCACTACAAAGTACTCCGGAAAAACTTCAATGATTTAGGATAAATTCCAAACCTCTACTTTCACTCGCTGATCCTCTGTCCCTTAAAACTTTCCCATTTCTTCTTCCCCTCCATCCAATTCCTTTCCAAACTCTTCTCATATAAATCTTTTCACATCGACCTTATCTTCTTTGCCAGTGTGTCTTCCTTCTACCTTTTCATTATCTCTCTTTAAACTTTCTTTCTTCCTTTCTTCCTACCTTCCTACTTTCATTTACCTCCCTCTTTCTTCCTCTATCCCATCTCTTTTTTCCTACTTTTTAGACGCCATATATTGGCTTTCCTCACTTACTTCTTTCTCTTTTAATCTTTACCATATGCCTTCTCTACATTCCCTCTGAGCCTTCTCCTCACCTCTTATCCTCTCCCCCCTTCCTTATATTCACTCAACCGACCCCGTTAGTGTTTCTTCCCCTCTCCCTGCTAACTCACCCCCTTTAAGCCTCTTCACTTCTCCTGCAGCTTCCCTATTCTTCGTGTATTTTATCTCTTCCTTACACTTTACTTTACATTTGAGTCTATCATGTGCCCCTTCACTTATTTTCTCCAACCAGGTTGTTCGCGAAATTCAAGATCTTTTCCAGGTTTTCCAGGTCAAGAAGTCAAGTTTTCCAGGTCGCCTTTTTTATATGAAACTTTGAATAACAGGGTGTCTACCCTATCTGGAAAACCTGGAATTGTCAGGGAATTTGTATGTACCTTGAAAAACCTGGAAATTTCAGGGAATTTTTTTTAATTAAGGGAATTTTTTCAAGAGCATAGTTAATTTTTTTTAAATGAAATATTAAATTGAATAAAACGTTCTTTTCTTTGAAATCGATTTTTGTGACGGAAAGTTCAACTATTCTGATTTTAGTTGAAAATTGATTGGTTTTATTGAAAATTCAGGTCTTTCGTTGAAAATCCATGTATTTTGTGAAAAATTTATTCTTTTTGGTTGAATTCCAGTATTTTTTATTAAAAATCTAAATGTTTGTTTATTGATGTATCAACTAATATAGTTTTTGTTCCGAATTAATCTCTGTTGAATGAAGATTTAATTAATTGGTGGACATTTACTCTTTTTAAAAAAAAATTTTTTTTCTTTGGCTGAAAATGATTCTTTCTTACTGAAAAATTTAACTTTTCCAGTTGCAACCTGAACTACTTTGTTGAAAATTTATTTTTATTTAATTTTTTTCATTGAAAATTTATCTTCTACTGAAAATATAACTATTTAATATTTGATTGAAGAATTATCTTTAGTGTAAAATTTGGACTTTTTTCGCAGAAATCAATCTTCTGGGCTGAAAGTAATTCTTTTCATTAGACATTTAATGAGACTGATCAATCTATTTGAAAATGAATGTTTTTAGTTGAAAATTCAACTATTTAAATGGATTATTCCTGATTTTAGTTGAAAATTCGTCGCTCTGGTTGAAAATTCATTTTTAAACTGAAAATTCAACTATTCAATTTTTGTTTGACAATTGATCCCTTTAATTTAAAATTCATGTATTTTGTACAAAATTCGTCTTCGTTGGTGAAAACGATTCTTCTATTCCATTTTTGGTTGAAATTCATATTTTTTTGTTTGAAATTTAAATATTTGGTTGAAAATTGGTCTCTTTGTATTTGATAATGCCAATATTTTGTTGAAAATTAATGTATTTTTAATGTTGACTTTAATTTTTTTCTCAACATGGTCTAAAATTTTCTAAAATTCGTATTTTTGGTTAAAAATAAAACTGCTTTGTTCAAAATTTAAATCTTTTCTCAAAAATTCATCTTTTTGCTTAAAATTCATTTATTCGATATAAAGATTGACCATTTTAGTTGAAAATCCATTAATTTGGCTGAAAATGTAACTTTAGTTAAAATGGGTCTTCTGAAATTAAAAATTCAATATTTTTTAAAAATTCCTATATTTAATTTAAAAATCGTCTTTCTGGCTCGAAAATGAATTTTTCTGTTTAAAAATTAATCGTTTAGTTTAAAAATACATTTTTTTGGCTTAAAAATTCAATTATTCCAATTAACTATTGATCATTTGAGTAATTAATTCATCTTTTTGGTCGAAAATAATACAATTTGGTTAGAAGTTAAATTAAATTATAATTTAGTAGAAGAATAATTTTTTTAACCGAAAATTCAAGTCTTTCATTGAGAATGAATGTATTTTCAAATCGAACTTTTTAAATCTTTGTTTTGGTAGAAAATTAAACCTTTTGGTTGAAAATTAATCTATCTTTTAGAAAATCAAAATGTCTACATGAAAAGTGAGGAATTTAAAACAGTTCAAATTAATTTTTAATATAGTACTCACATTATTTTACCGAAATATTCACTAAATTTTAACTATAAGTACAGAAAATAAAAATGTGTTAAAGTTTTAAGCAAATTGTTAATGATATTTTTAAAATTATTTATTTATTTATTTAATCTATCATGCTAAAATATTTAAGAATATCTTGTAATATCAATTAAATTCCTATAAATAGAATAGGGACATTATTTGTAATAAACTTGCGAAAAACCATACCTGGAAAAAGCTTAAGATACCGGGAAAAAACCTGGAATTGTTAGGGAATTTTTTTTCAGGATTTGAGTAGACACCCTGAATAACTGTTTTGCTATAGATGAAAAAAATGAGAAATTTCATTTTTTTATTAGCCAACAATGTTTAAAGAAAGCAAAATAATAAATAAACAAATTCCTAATTTACTGAGGTAAAATATTCGAAGTACTTTAAATCGATAAAATCCTGGAAAGCAGAAATCTTAGTGAAATTAAAAATTTTTGTTATGAAATCTTTGAAATATTTATGAAAACTGTCTTTAATCTCGGCTTATAAAATATTTTGTGTTAAAATATTTTCGAAATCTTGTATGAAATCATTAAATATTTGTGAAATCTTTCTGAAATCAATTTTACTCATTTAAAGTAATAAAAATAGTTTTATGGCAGTTTTAAATTAAGTTTTGGGTAATTTATTTTAAGTATCCATAAATTATCTGGAATATTACAAAAAATTACCACAACATTTCATAAATTTTCTGAAATGTATAAAAATGTTTAAACAGGAATTTTGCGTATTTTAAGTTACCATATTTACCTGTAAAATTACTATAAATTACCGGAAATGTCCATAAATGTCCAGAAATTTATAGAACCTTTTAAATTCAATTTTGGTAAAATGTTTTTCTTTCGAAAAAACAAAATCACAGTATGTTTCTTTCATTGAAGCTGAAAAAATTTCATGTTCGAAACATTAAAATTTTTTAAAAATGTGTCCATAGGACCCAATCCAAGAAACATGTTTTTGGGCTATTTTCAAAAATTTCTCAGTTGAGAATTTTTTTTTTAATTTATAAGTTTTTATTGTTATTCACTAGCAAAAACTGTACACCAAAAAAATGGCCATAATTTCTGAAGCAATAGGGACATTTTTCGGAATTTTCAAATGAAAAAATGTACCCGCTTCGTGGGTCCATCCTCGCCACGTGTTGCGCGCCTATGGCGCGCGTCTGTTGCATCGTGCGCTACTAATAAAAGCACCTCGCGCTCGAATTCATTGAATTCGGAATTTTTGAATGAAACTTTATCAATTTTTGGAAAGACATTCGTAAATGCATATTTTTTGAACCACGTTAAAATAAATAAAAAACTGCAATCCTTCTTCCAGAAATTTTTCTCTATCTTGAATTGTTATGCTAAGAATAGGATTTTTTTAAATATTATTTTTCATGGATAAAGCAAAATATCGTACCAGTGTTCTTTATATTTTTTACGTTTCTCGTGTCTTTTGACGTAATATTGGAATTTTCTAATTTCTGCATATTACTTATGATAAATAAAAACAAAATTACCAGTCTCATTGGAAAATGCTTTAGGATTTTTCAAAAGGTATAATTTCTCTTTGAGACTTTTTCGTAGTTTGTGTCGCTTGGCCGTTATAATACTTTCTCAATCGTAATTGCTGATAATGTAATAAATTATTACAAATGTTTATCTCTTTTTTTGGGTTAATAACTTTTTTTTATCAATTAGCTTTCAAACATTTTGTCGTTTTTCAACAAATTTTTCATTTTTATTTTTAATGCCATTTTTATGATTAAAAAGAAAACTACGTGTCCCATCAAAAGGTGATTCATAACAAATTTGTAGCTCTTCTTCAGGTAAACACTTTTTGTTAAATCATTTGTTGTCTTAACTTCTGTCATTTTTTCAGAAATTTTTTATTTTTTTTTTTATTATTTTCAATGTTATTTTTCACGAATAAAATAAAAAGTACGCGTCTTATCAACAAGTCATTATTAACGAATTAATAGATCTTTTTTGGTATAACAATTTTTGTTAATTCATCTTTTTTCGTTTCCTGCATAGTTTCATCAAAAAATGGAATTTTTTATTTTTCATTATTTTTTTTGCTATCAAAATTTAAAGTTTTGATTCTTTAAGAAAATCCGAAAAGTTGTTTTGATGATATTGAAGGGCTTTCAAAAATCAATGTTTTGCTCCGCTTAAATTTTTTCATATCGTGCGCTGTTTCACTTAAAATTTTAATTTTCGATTAATTAAAAAAATTTTGAAAATGCTCTAACTCTAAGAATGTTCTTTTTATCTAAAAAAATCATGAGGATAAATTGCTCGAAATTTTTAATATTATAAACATCCGTACATAGAATTTTCAAATTCAGAAAAAAAGTGCTCTCCAAAATTTCCAAAATGCGCCGATTCAACATTTATTTTTTCTGGTACTTTTTCGGATGCCAACCCACAAATATTTTTTACTCAGCTGCAACGACTCGACAAATTTGTTCATTTTCACTCCAGTCTAATGTGTTCCGTGAAGTCACAAAATCTTCTCAGGGAAAAAGATGTAGTTTTTCAAGGAGAATAAGAAAGGAATAAGAAAATTTTTAGAAAAAATAGGAATAAGATAAGAAAAATGTAGAATTGCTAAGTTTTTTCACTTAAATAATTCTAAAAAAATGTTTGCTATAACGTGAATAAAGTCGATCTTAGTTGTACTTTTTTTTATAACAAAATTGTCTAAAATGTTGTGCATGAAATTTGTTCAATTTGTAGATTTATATACAGTAACTGTTTTTACAAAATATTAAAAAAATTTGTTGTTTAAGAAAAATACACTTCTACCCGACATTATTAATATGTTTGCGAAAATTTCAAAATAATTGTAATATAAAGAAAAGCTGATAGAATTTTTTTTTACTTTGTTCGTATCTCGTCCCGTTATTGAAAAAAGAAAGGTTTTTTTCATAAAGATAAATCAAATGTTCACTGATTTAAGATGCGGGCACAAGATAGACTCTTTTGGGAGAAATACACCATATTAGGAACAACTTAGAAAAAAATAAAGTAAAAATAAAACGATGACCAAATATCGATATTGGTTTCGAAACTGCTAGATTGAAAAAAATTTATAAACTGCTGGAAGTTAAAAAAAATTCTAAAAATAATTAATCAAATACTTGGAAACTCTATACTCTAAATAAATATTCAATATTTGAGACCCTTCTAGTATTTTCTTGAAACTGCTTCCATGTTTAAATTTCTCTGCAAATTGTGAATGCTCTTGAATTTAATAGAATATTCTGTAATCATCGAGAAAGTTCTAGGATTTTCTTGATGAGAATATTTTGCAATATTTATGAAGAATATGAAATATTGTGAAGCACAATGTACTATTCTGGAATTGTCTAGAATAGTCTTTTGTAGCTAAGCCTCAGATTAATTTTCTTAAATTGTTCTGAATGCTACTAGTTCAAACAAATTGAGCGGACTCGTTTTTGGGTCGGCGGTTTGTAATCCGTAAGATACTTAAAGCGCGGACGCTGAAGAAGTGTCAGTGTCGCACTAGAGCTACAATATTTCACTGAACTTAGGGGAATTGCCGGATCGCCAGTAGTACAATCCGGTTGTGGTGAGACGCGGCTAATACTTTGCGCGTTTTAAGCTAAATAATGCTTCGGTCGTCCCAGAAGAATTATTATTATGAAATCAGTATAAAAAGGGATATAGTAGATTGAGATTAATTAAAACGTTGAAAACAAGATAAAAGGTTTTGTCACAATGAGGGACGTTTGAAATGGCTGAAGATGCTGAAGGATCTTCCACGACCGCTGATAGGCCAAAGGAAGAACCTAAACAGAATGAAGTGTAGCTTTCGGTACACTTTGTTTAGGATCCAATTCAGTATCCTTCTCTCGACTCAAATTAAGATTCACTATCTACGAGTTTCCACCCCAGTTTTATCTCACTCCCTCCCCCCCCCAAGAATCTTTCTCTAGATCTTATTCTCCACCTCGGGGACAGCTCACGAATATTAGAATTGATAGAACTACAGATGAGCAATTCCACCAGCTTCTTTCTCCCTTGAAATTAAATTCACCCTAGCTGTTTGTAATTACGACCGTCTTAAGACAATTATTAGATTCGTCTGAGGTCAGTCGGCAGCGGAAGCGGACGAGGATTACTACTTCGGATATAGGATAATAAGGAGGAAGAAGTAGAGACAGAGGGAGAAAGCAGAAGTACGTGGCTGGAATGAGACGCGTCTTCCAAGCAAGAATTACTTTGACAAACTTGTCGGTGATCGCGCACCATATCCTCTGAAAGACGCCCTCGTTACGAGCTCAGGTTTCTAGCTTCTTAGTCGAAATGGAAACCTAATGGTGCCTCATCTTGCAAGTTTCCGATCACAGGGGAGAGGCGGTTGCTACCTTTTGGGTTTCAGTCATACAAAAGTTTGATTGGTGACATGTAAGACATTCATAAGATCCACATTTCGAGGATCTTGGGTTCATCATAATCTAGATTTAGAACCTCACATAATAACCATAAAGGATTCATACTGAAGATGTTACACCGGAGAGATGATCTATCTAGTAGCATTCAGTTTGGGATAATTTATTCGGAAGATACTTCGAAACTGTTTGTTATCTCACAGGATCTCCAAGGTCCTGTCACAAACAAACTCTAGGAGACTTTAGTTTGCAGGAAATTAAGTTCTGTGTTTGTATTTCGATTTAGAGGTTGAGTTTATTTATATTGGAGATGCTTACTGATGCTGTTGGGAGAAAAACAATCGATGTTGGTACTGTAGTGGATCTGACCTTTCTTGTAAGCCCTAGTGATTTATAGAGGAATAAAGTACGAGGTTGGTCTAGAAGGTATCAGACTTTGTGGTGTACCAGGAGTACGAATTAATTGTCGTCAATGGCGGTGATATCCCCTTTAAAGTAAATATTAAAAGCAAATTAACTTTAAAGGAAATCAAGCTTGAAATTTCTGAAACAATATTTTTGGGAATCCTAAGGTCTTCTTCTCTTTCAATTTTGAAAATAGTAATAGCACAACTGGGTACAGAGCTGGAGCACAAGGTCGGATACTTTTCGGACAATTCTCGTATGCTCTTTCGGATCTATAATTCAATATAATTTTACTCATCTTTGAACTAGAATAATTTACTTTGGAAGGTTAATAAAAGTGTATATCGGATATGTTAAAGTCTGATTTAAAAGTTATTTTACAACCTTTCTTACTACATGTTAATTCGAATTATTTTCTATCCATGTTAAATAACTTTGAACTCTAGTGTAGACATCAGGGAGTCCTACTGCACATGGTGCTCCAAATGAAACGATTCCAATTTGCTTTCCTTTAGATAGTAGAGCCCCGCCAGAATCGCCCTAAAATTAATAATTAGTTATGAAAAATGTTAGTAAAGACGTAATAAAGATCTCTCGAAATGTTTTAAAGAATTTTAAATCTAAGAAATCGCCAATACATTTATTAGCAATTGAAAAAAGTACCAGGATAATAATTAGTATTGGAAATATTTCTTAAATCATAAAAAATTTCAGAATGTTCTAGAGCATTCTAGAGAAGTCAAAAATGTTTCAGTATATTATAGAATATTTCACGACATTCAAGAAAAGTAGAAACATATTTCACCATATTCTAGAGCATTAACGAATTGGCAGATCACTTTTTTGTAATAAAAAAAGAAATTCAAGAAAAGCCTAGAAGACATGAATATTCTTTATACTTGTAGAACACTCAGATAAAAATCAGAATATTTCAGAATATTCTAGAGCACATCTAAAAGTTATAGAATATCAAAGATTATTTCCGAGTATTTGAAATTCGTCAAGAATATTGTTAAATGTTCTGCTGATTAATTTCATTTCAAAATCAGGCATAGTGACAGAATGATTTGGTATTTGGATATATAATTCTATGGTAAAAATAAAGGTATCCCTAATTCACTTTTAGTTAAAATTTGTTGTGGACTTATTAGAATCATTTAAATGTGACATACGAAGTCTAAAAAAATGGAAACAGTATGTCTTGAAAAATAAAAAAAATAAAAAAATGAAAAATGTGGGGCTTTCCAAAAAAAATTTTGATTTTTTAATCGGATTTTGAAATCATGAAAAAAAGATTTACATGGAAGCCCCACCTTTTTTATTCCTTTATGTTTATCATTCTTTTTATAATAAACCATCCTATCAGTTTAATGATAAAAAAAGTTTCTTCAAAATATGTCTTTTCTAAAACTCGTGAAAGTGCACTTTTTCATAAGACCACTTTAAAAAATTTTCATTTTTTGTGAATAGCTGGCATATTTTTAATTTTAAGAAAATTGAATTTTAGTTTTTTTCCTGAAAACAACGAAAGAGATAAAAAATGTTCAGATAAAAGTTTAAACATCTACAAAAGTTTGTCAGAAAAAAATTCTTTTTACCTATATAAAACATTTCTGTGTCATGTTTATAAATTAAAATAAAAGCTTGAACTTAAATGAACAATATTTATTGATACAAAGGGATCTTTCTTTATAATTTATAAATATTTGAAGACTTTTTATTTGAAATTACATTTTACAACAATAGATAACCAACAGTAGATAATCGAAAAATTTCGCTCTTAACATTTTTATTGCTCCAAGTTAAATGTTGTGTTTGTTTATTTATTTCGATTCGAACATTAAATTTTTTTAAATAAACCAAAAAATAGAACAAGATTGTAGTGATTAAAAAGCCCAAAAATTTTAGTTGTGTTCAGGAGGCACTCGGAAAATATACAAATTTTAGGAATAATTTATAAAAAAATTATGCATTTTTCTGTCATCACAAGTCAGGTTAAATGGTATGAAGATTAAACATCTCGTATCAATCTTACCAATCTCACGGAATAACAGAGATAAGAAAAATGTAAAAAATTTCAGCTTTTATGATTTTTGTAATATAATGATGGTTTCAACTATGATTTACTCAATACACTCACTTTAGTTTTAAGTATGCTAATGATAAATTATAATTATCGAGAATTGAGTATTCTTCCAACAATACAGCTAATTGACTAATTTATTGATATTTTTTTCTATAATAATATTTAATGGAATATGTAAGCTTTATTAAACAAAGAAAAACTTCCTTTATTTTTGGAAACTGATGCAGTTTATTGCTCTTATTTTTTTAGCTATGTAAACCTGACAGCACCAAGTCATAAAATCATGATGTCTCCTATTTCATAATTTAGGGCTCATTTAGGGC
>JAWWLR010000002.1:77692637-77703267 GCA_035041075.1 Acraspis erinacei
GTGGACGAAGTGACTACTTTTCCCACTAGTAGTCACTTCCTCCACTGTGACGTCATCAGCTTAGAAATCCACTCGAGACAAGCCTCCGAAGTCGCATTTCTCTCGCGGGTGCTGGACAAATTATATTTTCCTTCAGAATACACGTTCAATTATTTTAACTTCCTTCGGGTATTTTGATTTCTGCAGAATTCAAACGAGTTCTTAGAATCCAAATGAATTCTTAAAAAAATTTTACTTTCAATTAATTTGTCTTTTTTTTATTCTCTTGAAGCCTTTAGAATGCAACATACATAATTTATAATTTATCCAAGTCTTTTTCAATCTCTGAATTCAACGCAATTCTCTAAATCTTTTTAATTTCTCTTAATTGTCTGATCAGTTTTAAATTCTCTACATTCTTTTGAAATTTGTCAATTCTTCTGAAGTCTGTGAAGTCTTCTGAATTCTCTGAATTATGCATAATTCTCTAAATTCTTCATAAATCTCTTAATTATTGCGACTTCTCTGCATTCTTCTGATTTCTCTGAATCATTAAACAAATTTAGGAATTCTTTAAATTGTTTAAAATTTTTTTAATTCTCAGAATATCGCTAAATTTTTAAATATGTTTTTCAATTATCTTAAAATCATTTTAATGCACGCTAAATTATTCAAACTTTCTTTTAATATTTTGAATTCTGTAGAATTCAAACGAATTTTACAGAAATTTTGAAGATCTTTTTTATCCCTTGCAAAGTTTACAATACATCATGAATTGTTCTGTATTTTTCCAAGTATGTTATGTTATCTTGACTTTCCTGAGTTATTCTGAATTCTTTAATAACTTTTAAATTTTCTGAAACGTTTTTTTTTCTTTGAATTATTTTTTATTCTCTTCACTTTTAAAATTTTTTGTAAATTCTTTTGAATTCTGTACATTTTTTTGCACTCTGGGAATTCTTCTGAATCCTCTAAATTCTCTAAATTCTTATTAATGATCGGAATTCATCAGAATTCTCCGATTTCTCTGAATTTTCTGAATTTTCTGAATTCTTCTGAATTGTAAAACTTTTGAGTTTTATGAATTTTTTGAATTCTCTGAAGTATTTGGTATTCTTTGAATTCTTTTATACTTTATTTTTTCAATGATCTAAATTCTATTTATTCTCTGACTTTTTCTGAACACTATGAATTCTTTTGCATTCTGTGCGTTCTTAAAAATATTCAAAAGATATGAAGAAGTTCAAATTAACTCGAAGGGTATTCTAATGATTTTAAAATAATTAAAAAATGTTTTTAAAAATTCTGTTATATCACGAGAATTCAATATTTAGAAGAATTCAGAGAATTAAGAAGAATTCAAAGAAATAAGAAAAATATAGAGAATGCAGAAGAGTTCATAGGGTACCACAAAAATCACATACTTCAAACGAATTCACAAAATTTAAAAGAATGTAGAGAATTTTAAAAGAATAAAGAGACTAGAAAAGAAATAATAGAATTCAAAAGATTTCATTGAATCTAATAGAGTTTATAGCATTCATAAGCATTCATATAACTGAGAAAAATTCAGATGAATTTAGAGAATTGATTAGAATTAAGAGGATAAAAAAAAGACATGCAGAAATTCAAAATAATGCATTGTGTATTGTAAAGATTTCAAGAAATTAAAAAAAATAACTTTTAAAGTATTCAGTGGTCTCCTGAAAATAAAAAAATGCAGAATTTTTTAGAGTTCAGAAAATTTCAACAGAATTCAGATAATTAAAAAAAAGAATAATAAAAAGAATTCATGGAATTGAAAATATTTCAAAGAATTCAAAAGTTATTAGAGAATTCAGAATAATTCAGGATAATTCAAGGATTCCAAGAGAATACAAAAGACTTGGTGAAATTTAGAATAATTGGTGGTGCATTGTAAAGATTTCAGGAGATTAAAAAAACTTCAAAATTTCGGTAGAATTCGTTTGAATTCTAAACAATTCAAAACATCCCAAAAAAGTTAAAATAATTCAACGTGTTTTATAATGATTTAAAGATAATTGAAAAAAAATGTTTAAATTATTGATATCGTGAGAATTCAAACCATTTTAAAGCAATTCAAAGAATTAAAGAAATTCAGAAAAAATCAGAAGAATTCATAAAATTAACAAGAGTTCATAGAAGGAAGAAGAATTTGTAGAATTCAGAAGAATTCACAGGGGGCAAAAGAAATCACAGCCTTCCAACGAATTCACAACATTGAAAATTGAGAAGAATTAAAAAAATTCAGACAATTGTGTAGAATTCAGAGAATACAAAAGACGTGGAAAAATTAAAAATAATGCATGTTGTATGGTACCAGTTTCACGAGAATTAAAAAGAAAACTTTAAAAAAATTCAAAGTAGCATAATTCTAAGAATTCTTTTAAATTCTGCAGAATTCAAAATACTCGAAGGAAATTAAAATAATTCAATGTGTATTCTGAAGCAAAAATATATTTTCTAAGATTTAATATGTGGTCGCTCAGTTTCCGGATGGAGTTGTACCCTTCTCATTCCTTAATGGTTAATTTCTCAATAATTATTAACTTTAAGACAAATCTTTATTATTATTTTGACTCCATTTTTGATGAGAAATTCAAAAATGTAAAATTGTACCGTTATTACCAGAACACCCTGTATAACTAATATCTGATTACAATACGTCGTCACTTCGCTTCCGTCCATTCCTTTCGAATTGGAATTTCCTTCGAACCTTAGAAACGCAATGGGATTGGGACTCTTGTTGAGTCGAGAACATTTTACGACGCTTTGTTAAAAGAACAAACGTATTCCTAAGCAAGTGGAAACCTTCAGTTACTTTCCTTTCAGCTACTTTCCCTCAAGCTCCTTTCCCGCAAGCTACCTACCCTTAAGCTACTCTCCCTTTTATCCTTCTGGAAATTGTGGGAGATTCCAGGACAACTACTTCATTTTATCAATCGACTTTAAAACCCATATCGATGACCTTGAAATAAATGATCCCTGGAGCTCTAGTGTCGGTTTCTCATTTTGCTCTTCTGAGCGAATTACTGTATTCCATTATCTCTAAGTTCGGAACGAACGCTGACATCATTGTACTGAATCGGTCAAGTTGCACGTTTTGCACTTTTCTCGCCCTCACTTGACTCCCACCCACCACCACTTTTCCCACCCTCTATCCACTTGATTCAGGAACTTATAGCTCATCGATTTCTGGCGCAAGCACCCACCGTATTACATATTATTTATTTGCCTACGTTTTTGAACGCTAATATCAGCGAATTTTAGATTCACACTCTTGCACCACTTTGCTTCTCTCACTTTTCCTATTCCCCTTTTCGCCGTCTCTCATCTCTGCCTCTTTTAAGATATGCATGAGAATTTCCGCGGACCACTCGGCAACTTTGTCTTGAGCGGAAAGGATTTCCATCTCTTTCCAGAGGTTTCACGGTTTTCCGGCTGACGGAGCTGCGCTTACTTGTTAGACATTTGCATGGATCGCGAAGCACGTCTAGGTGAACGTGTTAATTCGCACTTTTTCTAAGGCTACCGTCAGCAGTCTGTCAGACCCAGGTTAAGGGAATAATGGCTGCGAATGCCAGTCCGGTTTCATTATGAGAAAAGATAAGGTGATTGTGGGTTGGATGAAAGAAAAAAAAACTTTTTAGAGACTAAGTCATGTTTTGATATCAGGAATTTTGATGGGTCATTTGAAACTGTGTGGGGAATTTACTTAGTGTATTGTCTCCACTTGTGAACCCAGCTAGCTGATCATTACTAGGTCCACTATCTAAATCTTCTAATCAACTATCAAGTCACACCAACTTACAATGATCAATTGTCCTATTGACTGACAATGTCCACTTGTCATATTTAGTGAAATATCTATCTGTCAATTCTCTGACAAATTTATAGTTGTTACAATGACTCACAATGTATACCATTCACGCCCTTGTTGCAATCCTTCTTTACAATCCTCTTAAATATTGTTCTACATGAAACTTTTAAAAGTTTCACAACATTTGTAAGGTAAATGCACCTATTTGCGTCCGTGTAAGGGTTACGACAGAATTTAAGACCAATAAAAAAGTATAATTCATTCCGATTCGCTAAAAAAAACTGTTACTGATCTAAGAATATATCATATTTTATAGAAAAAATGTTTCTTTGGACAAATTGATACCAATTGCACCGGAAAATCTGAAAATCACGCAAAGATGTCATTGTACGTCATTGCGTCCGCGTGATTCGCTTTTGGATGTATTTGCGTCCACCTTGTTGCATCTATTTGCGTCAAGACGCAAACTGGTACTTGATGCGACAGCACCATTTTGCGTCCGGTTCGATCGCAATGGTTAGATCGCAAATAGGGACAGCATTTGTAGGACCCTATTTGCGTCCGATCTTAAGAGCTTATGATTAGGTTTGTACGAAAATAGGTGCACGGACGCAAATAGGTGCATTTACCTTAATATGCTTCTAAAAAAATTGACAAATTAATAGTTAGACTTAGCCATGCAGCATATGAAAATAGATCACATAACAAATTCTTGATTTTAAGAAGACTTACAAAGTCGCCTGTAAATATTGTTTGATGAAAAAGACAATCACTCTCTTTAGCACTTAAAAATAGAATAATCTGTTAAAATATGGAAGAAATTAAACTTTTCAGCCAATCGGCGCGTCGAGGCAAGTGTTCATCGAGTCTTAATGGAATCTTGACAAAAAAAATTTATTTAATTGAAAACTTATAAACAAATTCATTTCATTTTTATAAATTTAACCTAAGAATTTAATTTAAATTTCTAAGGAAATTTCAACTCCATTTTCATATTGTACGTACCATATGACCATATTGGGCACTTTTTCAATATTGCGCTCTTTTTCAATTTTGAGTTCTATGTCAGTTCGTGTATAAAAAACCAGTACCTTTGAAAAAAATGAACGGTACCACAGAAATTATGCACGCTCTGAAAAATTTCCTGAAAATTCCAGGTTTCTGAAATTTTCCAGGTAGGACATAAAGCAGGTTCAAAATTATTTATCCTTTCACCTCATGTTTTAATGAGTGTAATCATAAAAATTTTCATTTTCAGATATCAAAATAAAATTCATTGGAATATTTTGAAATCTAAGAAAAAAACTGGGTATTATATGTCAAGATTCTCAGTAGATGTAACAAAAATAAGTCACCGATGAATAAAAATTAAGCTATTTTCAAGTTACAGTTTTTCCCTTGAAGTAAGGTAAATGCACCTATTCGCGTCCATGTAAGGGTTGCGAGATAATTTAAGACCAATAAAAAAGTTTAATCCATTCCGATTCGCTAAAAACACTGTTACTGATCTAACAATATATATTATTTTATAAAAAAAATTTTGGTTTTGACAGATTGTTACAAATTGCACCGGAAAATCTGAAAATCACGCAAACATATCATTGTACGTCGTTGCGTCTGCCTGATTCGCTTTTGGATTTATTTGCGTCCAGCTTGTTGCCCCTATTTGCGTCAGGACGCAAACTGATACTTGATGCGATAGCACCATTTTGCGTCTGGTTAGATCGCAATGGTTAGATCGCAAATAGGGAGAGAATTTTTAGGACCCTATTTGCGTCCGCTCTTCAGAGGTTATGATCAGGTCCGGACGCATATAGGTTCGCGGATGCGAATAGGTGCATTTACCTTATTTTCAGTTTCAAAATGAAAATCTCATTTCGAGAGCATAACAAATGAGCTACAACATAAAGGAGCCCAATATTTTTATGTGAGAATACGCTGCTTTCAACATACAGAAATGTGTTTTACTTCTAAAATTTGCAAAGCAATTTTTTGTGCTACTTTACATTTTGACTTTCTTATACTTTCTGATATCTGAACAATAATGGGATAACCTAACTTTTTGTACAAATTTCTATTTAAAGGTTGGAAATACGGAACTACATAAAGAAAATTTGTGTACAAAGA
This sequence comes from Acraspis erinacei, assembly GCA_035041075.1. Lineage (NCBI taxonomy): Eukaryota > Metazoa > Arthropoda > Insecta > Hymenoptera > Cynipidae > Acraspis > Acraspis erinacei. Next base: position 77,698,585 of record JAWWLR010000002.1, read on the forward strand.
TTTCTTTGTAATTTTATAAGCAACTTTATTTTATGAATTTTACCCCCCCCCCCCCCTCCCTTACCAGCTGATTTAACAGACCGTAACATTTTCTCCTGACATTTTCTAATAGATATTTCCTAAATTAAATAAAAAAAGCTTTTTAAGCTGAAGTATTGTCTAAAAATAAATCCAAAAATATTTGGATAGAAGTCCAAATGCTTTTAAAATATTTGTTTTAACCATGCAAATATTGAAATTATTTAACATGATTAAAAATTAAAATCCAAAAATTTAATACTCGTTTTCCATATCGAAAATAATTCAAAATAATATTAATAATTATATATTATGTCCACTTCCAATAATTTTTTTTATGACGTTCACCACCATTTGTATTCAAGGTAGATCTAAATACTGAGAATTGAGAACAAGAAAGTAAGTTTTATCGGTTGTTGTTTAAATTTATAGAAATAATTTTTTAAAGATTTTCGAGAAAATTAAAAAAGATTTCCAAATATGCCAGATATGTTTGGAAGAAATCTAAACAAATATTTGATACATTTTCGGAAATGTTTGCAAGTCTGAATGTACATTTTTTATTTACTTAAAACGTCTTAAATTCTTAAACATATTTTTAACTGAACCAAATTTTTTCTCAAATTTTGAAAAAGCATTCAAATAGTAAAAAATAACATTCATATATTCTAAATAGTCCCAGGAATTTTAAGACAATTTTTTTATTCTCTTGAAACCATTCGAAATTCTTGTGAAGCTTATAAATGTTTTTTTTTGTAATTTTTAGTAACCTTCGTTTTTAACTCTTTTAAAGCTTAAAATTTAACTTTCTAATTATTTCACATTATTCAAATATTTACTAACTATTTTAATTCTGAAAATAAAAAAATAAAATTCTTTAAAATTTTTCAGATTCTTATTTTTCAATCTTTGAAATTTGTTTAACATTCTTTGGAAATTAATGTGTAAGAATAAAAAATTCATTTGAATTAATTAATTATTTTTTATTTATGTCGATACTTCTGAATATCTCTGAAACTTATTCAAATTTAAAAAAAAAATACGTCATATGGAAAAATTTGAAAACGTTGCTTCTTTACATTCTTTTTAAAAATGTTAGGAAATAATTCAACATGTTTTGTATTATTTTAGAATTTCAACTTAGAATTTATGGAAAAAAATAATTTCAAATTTTTAACGCAACTCATGAATTTCGAATCAGAAACATAAGCTTAAAAAAAAATGATTCTTCAACTGAAATAGTTCAGTTATCAAACAAAACAAAAAATTAATTTACACTATAAAACAGATAAATTGTCAAACAATACTTAAATAATTCAATTTGGAATTTAGAAAATTAAATTTTAACCAATCAGATGAATTTGAAATTGTAAGTTGAATTAGAAAATGAATGCCCTGATCCAAAGAAAAAGAAATATTTCTATGAAATAGCTCATTCTTAAAATGAAAAAGAAATTTTTAATTAAAATAATGAATAATAAAAAAATGTAATAACAGGTTTCATATTTTAACCAAATAACTTTATTTCCAACCTAAAAGATTAATTTTCAACAAAAATGATAAATGTTGAACTGGAATACTTGAAATTTGAACCGAAAAGAATACTTTTTAGACAAGAACATTAAATTTGTATAAAAACATAATTTTTAATATTCAAGTAGAATAATTCGACATTAAAAGTGATTAAATTTCAACCAAAATTGTAAATAATTGACTACAATATCTTAATTTTAACCCAGATACATGAATTTTAAACTAAGATGATGAATATTTAAACGAAATAATTTAATTTTGAAGAAAAATATGAATTTTTAAACAAGAAAATTGATTTCTGCCATAAAAGATGAATTTTCAACAAAAGAGTTTAAATTCAAATCAAATAATTTAAGTTCCAGTATAAGAGGTGAATTTTCATCAAAAATAATAAATATTTAACTGGAATAATTGAATTTTCAACAGACAAGAAGAAATTTTAGATAAGAAAATTAACTTTAAAATAAAAAGCTAATTTTCTCTAGAAAAAATGGATTTTTTAACGTAATAAGTGTATTCTGAAAGATTTCGGAAAAAAGAGCAGTTCTCAACTATAAAGGTTAATTTTCTATAAAAAAGACAAATTTTCCAGTATGTACATAAATTTTCAAACAATAGTTGAATTTATAAGTAAAACGGTCAATCTCAGCCAAACATATGAAATTAAATTTAAGAAAAAAGATAAATTTTTAATTTAAGATCAAGCAGTAATATATTGCCTTATGAAAAAATCATTTATGCTAAAAAAAACATGAAAAATATTTATAATTAAAGACAGGACTTTAAACGCACTTTGCGTTTCGGCTCATTAGAGACAAAAATGGCCATTGAAAAAAGAGACAGAAACAAATAAATCCATAACCTAATAAGCACGCTTAGATGACTTAAGACTTTAGATAATGTAGAAACCACTTTTCTAAATTTACAAAAATTGTTTAAATAATGAAACCTAGAAGTTTACTGAAATCAGAAGTAACTTTCCGGTTTTATAATTAAATTCTTGGTATAATAAAGCTTCAACCATGAAAAAGTAAATGTCTAACAAAATGGTCAAATATTTTAATTTTCAGTAAACAATTGTTAAATAAATCCAAAAAATAAAACATTTCAACAAAAGAGATGTCTTTTTAACCAAGAAAGATTTTTCAGTCGACATTTGAATTCACAACCCAAAAAAATATATTTTTTACGCGCAATAATATTTTTGACTAAAAACGACGAGGGTTCAAAACATGGCTAAATTTTCAACAGGGGATAATCAATTTTCTATTGAAAATAGAAAACCCAAAATTTTAGTAAAAAGATTCATTTTAACTCTTATGTGAGCAATCGGGTACCTGGGTACCCACTAGCTCATATTTTTATCGTTAGCTCTTTGAAATTTTTTTTTACGTTCTGAGGTTCCGGAAACCCACGATTTGGCCTTTGAAAAATCTATTGGCTATATTACAAGTATAAAATTTTTTTTATATGGACATTCGGCTATTGAAAAAAGTAGCCTTGGGGGGCAACCGGGTACCCGGGTACCCACTAGAAGAAAAGTGACTTATTTATTTGGAAATTAGTGTTGTGAATAATGTATGCGATAATTATATAATGCAGGTTAATGAATAAATCTTCGATTTCCATTGAAAACATCTCTGCCGATCTACATGTCATGGGAATAACCCAAATAATTTCTATTTATGTTTATTTATTAAATGGAATCGGTTTGATTTGATTTCAAGCATATTAGAACTCAATAATTTAAAAGAAACCTGATGTGGGTACCCGGGTACCAAGTTGCCCATCAACGTACAGAAAGGTGGATGCTCACATAAGGGTTAAACAGGAAACAATATATATTTTTCTTTCCAATTAGTTGGTGCACTTTGATTTCACAAATTCATAAATTTACGAGAAATTTTGAAATTCGGATTTGACAAATGAGGGCCCGGATACAATCACCACCTTAGCGCTCGAACACGCGGAAAATTATTGTCCACGGAGAAAATTGTTCAAGTTGTTCAAATTTGAGTGTCGACAATTGATACTTGTAGATAATTTTATGACCGCCGTACATAATTTTCACATCACCGTCACTTTTTTCCCTGCTGACAGAAGGTCTAAAACTTTTGGGAAAAAATATTTCGAAACCTAATGAAGATTTTTCTCACCGAAAGTTGTAAAAATTCGAAACTTCCTCACACAACTTACTCGTTTGAATATACGCATCTCAAATTTCGAACCAAATGTTTTTGAAAATTCACTACACGGCCCTGTAATGTTTTGAGCTTCGTAAACACTCTAAAAGTCGTAGAATATGTTGAAGAATATTACATACAATTTTCAAGACAAAATCTTAATTACCGGTAAAGATCTGGCGAGTAGAAAACAAAAAAGTATCGATTTTTTTTGCTTGAAAAATTCTGTTTCCCTTAACTAACTAAGAAACAAAACAACCTTCAAATTTGGTTGCCATTCAAAAAAGATGCTCAATAAAATTCTCTACAAGTATTAATTGTCGACACTCAAATTTTAACAACTTGAAAAATTTGCCCCCGCGGACAATAATTTTCCGCGTGTTCGAGCACTAAGGTGGTTATTGCATCAGTCCCCTCAATTGCACTTTAAGACGATGTAGGTTATCATTAGATTATTCTCAAAAAGTATAATTATTTGGACATTTGAAGTTAGAAAATGCTAAAAAATCAGAAGTTTTGGAAGTGCGGGCAGCATGCTTATTATTATCAATAATTTAAATGTATAGTAGGTCAATCTCTTTATATTTTGATGTAAAATAAGATAATTTCACTTTAAGAAAGATAAAAAATTCAGAAAAAGTTACATTCAATGAAAAGCAGGTTAGTAAAATTGAAAAATATGAAAAATTCGTCGGAATTAAAAAAACAAGCTTTTTCTAAAAAATTCTTTTTATTTTTTAACTAATTCACGGAATAAAATTGAATAAAAAACCATTCAAGTAAACTGAATATTGTATTAAATAAGTTTAATACACTTTAGTGCAAAGGCTGCACAAGCCCGCCTTGCGTTCCTCACACACAGATAGGTCGCAACTTCTCTCTCTTTTTCCTGCGATACTGCAGTCACATCATCGACACTTCTTAGTTCGTATCTTCTCGAAATCTTCGA
>JAWWLR010000002.1:77713883-77725531 GCA_035041075.1 Acraspis erinacei
GGGGACGAGAGAGTTTGTTACAGTAGGGGGGGGGGGTCCTTTACGCATGTACGTAATTTTTGGAAATTTGAAAATTAAACGAATAACTCGCCGAAATAGTTCAAAAATTGAATTTAAAGAAAGTCAGGGAACTTCATTGATTGGGGAAAAGTCAGGGATATAGAAAAAAATGTGGAAAATTAGAGAATTTCTATAACCTAAAATAACTGTCAAGCAGAGTAAATTTAAAAAAATTTCATTTCGTTATTTATTAAATATTCTAGCTGAAAAATTGTATAAGTTTAAGATTCTGTTATTTAATTATTAGTGGTCAGGGGAAATGAAAAATTAATCAACATACCAATAGGTAATTTTTAAAATCAAGTTTTTCGGAATTTATTTGTCTTGTATTGATATTTGTATTTTTTTAATATTTGTTTGCAGTTGCCTTCTCTCGAAGATTATCTTTTTATGAAAATTTACTTTTTTTAAATTTATATTTCGTTCAACGGATACTTAGAATCTTTCCTGGATAAAAATTCAACCCTTTTTTTGACAATGTGTCTTTTAGTTTAAAAATTCGTCCATTTCTAAATCCAAAAAAGATTTTATTCGACTTTTTAACCAAATTTGAAACAAATCAATTTTCTTCGAAATGTTTCGAATTTTCAAGAAAACCAGTTTCATTTTTAACCAAAAAGTGATCCTTTTGGATTAAAAATATCCCTGTTTGGTCGAAAATTTAATTATTTCATAAAAAATTGTTGAAAAGTCATCCGAAAAAGCAACTGTTTAGTTGAAAATCAATCTTCTTTACTGGAGGATTCTACTAGTTTGTTTAAACATTTTATTTGCATCACTTTGTTATTCTTTATTCATAAAGTTTCCTCTAAGGGTTTACATGACTTTCATTCCTTACAATATTACATCACTTTGTTAAAAAATGATTTTTGTTTTGAAGATTTATATTTGTAGTTGAATCTTCATCTCTTTGGTTGAAAGTTTAAATATTTTGTTGAAAATTGATCTTTTTTAAATGAAAATTCAACTGCTTGAGTGAAAGTTGAACTAGGTTATTGCAATTTTTTAATGAATTGTATCTGCTTCAAAAATTTAATTATTTAGTTTAAATTTTTTTGCGAAAAATTAATATTACCTGGTTGAAAATTCCATTTCTGTATAGAAAATGCGCCTCTTAGCTTGATGGTAGAAAAGTCATTTTTATTTGTTTGTAATAAATAAATAAATATTATTCAATGTTTTGAATTTGTATCTGAAATATTGTTTCATTCAGTTGATAAAAGATCCTACGTTAAAAATATCATATATTGTCGTGCCAAAAATCAGATGTCAGAAAAAAATAGTTTTTCTATCATTTAAAAAAAATTATTTGTTATAAGAGATGTTAAAATTCATAAACATAAAAAAAGCATTCATTTTAACCATGTTTTTTGCAATTGATTTTTTCCTGACGGTCGGTTCTTACCAATTTGTGAAAAATAATTGCATCTTAATAAATGATGGCTTATTTTTTCCGGGAAAAAATTCTGTACAACTCTATTTTTTCCAATTTTAAAAATAACTAAATAATCTTAATAATTATTATTATAATATAATATAATTATAATTATTATAATTATTTATAATATTTTATATTATATATATTATATTATTTATTATATTTTACTTACAATTATTTGTTTTAAAAATATTTTCTTAACAAAAAAATTGTTCAGGCGATTTCAGCCAAAGGAAAATTTACTTTTAAAAGTGGAAACAGTAGAATGTAGAGAAAGTTTTCCCGGAAAATGTAAGCCGTCATTTATGAAAATGCAATCATTTTTAAAAATTTGGTAGGAATTGTGGTAAAAAAATTCCAAAAAAAACATTGTTAAAATTAATGTTTGTTTGTGAATTAAAAAGATTTGCATTAAAATAATGTTTTTTTATTTGAAATAACATAAGTTATAATATATTTTATTATTTCTGAATACCATAAATTACCTACATTAGTTGCGGAGGGGTAAAAATTATTTGTTACTGACCGATAAAGGGGCGATGGGGGGGGGGTGGAAAGGGCCTAGAATCCGTTACGTAATTTAAGTACGGCAGTTAAAAAATTTCAATTTAATCCTTTAAGATTCTTCGGTTTGAATTTGAATTAATAACCTTATAAGTGGACAGTTTTAAATTAAAAATATTCTGAATGGAACAGCCTCTAATTAAAACATACGCAATTTGATTACGAAATGGTCAATATTTAAAAATTTGCATCTAAATAAAATCTCAAAATTAGTTACAGAATTATCAAAAGAAGAAATGAGAATTGGACAATTTTTATTTTTAGTTGAAATCAGATATATCTTAGAAGATTTTAAGACTGTGTAGTTTGAGATTGCAGTATTTACAAATTAATTGAAGCCATTTAATTAATACCTTAATTCAACATTTCAAATTGAAAAATTTCAAACTCAGTTTTCAAATTAAAGGCAATAAAAAATTGCCAGATTCAAAATAATGGAAGCTTTGCTAATTCTGAACTTTCAGAGTGTAAAAAATCAATACTAAACAATTCTTAATTAGGTACTTTCAAAATGTAAAAGATAAAATTCACGTTTTAAAAATGCCAATTATTCTAAATGTGAAAATGGTCAATGAAATTCGAAACTTGAGTATTTCAATGTTTAATTCTTTAGTAATCTGTGAAATTACGAACTTCCAAACTTTCAAGGATATAAAAGATTTTAATGAATTTGAACGGTTTTTCCAAAAATTTTAAACCATAAGTTTAATTTAACCTGTATTGAAGGGATTTTCAATGATTTCTACTTATTTTAATGGATTTTTAGGATTTCAGTAGACTTGAAGCAATTTCAACAAATTTCTAGTGAACTTCTGAAAATAAAATACATTTTTAAATTGAATTTCTACGAATTTCCACAATTTCAAAGGATTTTAAAGATTTTAATTTATTTTAAAAGATTTCAATATACTTCAAGGGAATAAAAGAAAATACCAGGGATGTCAAAGCATTTTGTAGGGTTGCCAACGACTTTAAGCAGTTTAAAAGAATTGCACAAGATTTACGGGATTTCTAGAGAACTGTAAGTAATTATTTTAATTTAGTTTATTTTTAAGTTACTTAAAAATTATTATTTCTACTGATTTCTAACTGTTTCAAAGAGTTCAAAGGGAATGATTAAATATGGGATTATAAGTGCACCAAAATACATTATCCCTTTGCGATTTCTCTAATTTTTATATTATCTACTTCAAGATTATTGTATTTTTTATTTAAATGCTGCTTATTCTATAATCGTTTTATATTTAAGGATTTCATTTAATGAATATTAATTAATTGAAATAAAAATTAAGTCTACAACCCAATTTTTCATGGATATTCACGTTTTTTGGTTTAAAATGTCCGTAAGGCCTTCGGGTATATCGAGTCAGTGCGGAAGTTTCGATTTGGCTAAACTAAAAATTTAACAACAAAATAAACAATATTTTTATCCTAACTTTTCAGATGTACCTTTTTCAGATCTGCGAATTGACTAAAGAAAAGCTTAAGTCAGTTAAATTAGGACATATCAATAGTTTTCCGTACGTTATAATAAGAAAAAAGTTGGTTCTAATGTTTCAAAAAAATTAATTAACAAAGGCCAGCTCTTTGTGATTCTAAATGATTGTTTGTTTGAAATTTACATTTTTTATTTCGAATATGCGAGAAATTTATGCCTGATTGATATTATTGAAAAACATCTGCTGTTTGGTAATTATTTAAACAAGTTTTATAAACAAATGGACAGTTTTCGTATGTCACAATGAATAGGCTCCATTATTGTTTGCAAGAAAGACCAAAACTGTCTTGTCAATGACTTCTTGCTGTCATTTTAAAAAAACTAAAAACAAATGGTAATTATTTAAACAATATTTATAAATAAATTCACATTTATAACATTATTCCACGAACAGGGCCTATGTTCTTTGCGGAAATTACAAGAAATGTATCGCTAGTGACTCCTAGCTGTAATTTTGTTCAAATTGATAAAAAATATTAATTTTGTAAACAATTTCCATAAGTAAATGCACATTTTGACCATTTTTTCAAGAATAGGCCTCATTTTCTTTGCGACACCAACTAAAAATGTGTTTCCAATGATTAATGATTAATAAATGTATGGTCTTGGTTTTTTATATCACTCTACAAAAAAATTTATTATTGAAAAATGGTCAAACTCTGAATTTGTTTATGAATATTGTTTAAAAAATCAACACTTTTCTCTAATTAGAATAATGTAACAAGAAGAATTAATTGGCAAGAAATTTATTTATTTATAGCTTAATTCCCGACAAAATGTCAAAATGTGTATTCATTTATAAAGATTCTTTAAAAAGTTAATTTTTTTATTAAACTGAACAAAATTACAGCTAGAGTCTCTAATGATACACTTTTTAGTATGACTTCAAAAAAATTGTCGTTATTCGTGGAATAATGTTAAAAATGTGAATTTGTATATAAATATTGTTTAAATAATTACCGGTTATTGTTAATTTGAAAAAATGACAACAGGAAGTCATTGGCAAAACATCTTTGGTCGATTCTGCAAAAAAATGGAGGCTATTCATTGTGACCTACGAAATTTGTGTATTTGTTTATAAAAATTGTAAGTAAGTACCAAACAGCAGACATTTTTAAAGACGCCTAATTAGACGTACATTCCGCTCATATTCTATATAAAAACTGTGAATTTCAAACAACTAATCATTGCGAATCACAAAAGATGGCTTTTGTTCATTAATTTGTTTAAACCGTTATAAACAATTTTTTTCAATACTCTAACCTATTGTAAAATATTGCTAGATAGTAATTACACTGATTGAAGCTATTCTTTAGTCAATTCACAGATCTTAAAAAAGGTACATCTGAAAAGTTAGGATAATCATATTGTTTATTTTATGTTAAATAAAAAAATCTGGATTAGTCAAATCGAAATTCTCGCACCGATTCGATATATGTACATGAAAGTCTGACGGTCATTTTGATCATTTTGGTCTTTCCAAGATGGAACCTTTTCATTTGGAGCGTCAAAATTAATGTTTATTTAACCATTTGTGTAACTCATTACACGTTAATATTTATTCATTCTGGAATACAAATAGTTTAGCTTCTAATTTACAAAGTCTTCTTTTAAAAATTTAATTTTTTTAATTTTCAATGTTTCCAGCTTAAAATTGTTGAAAATAATAAAAAAAATTTAATTTGAAAGTCAATTGATTGATTATTTAATTCAGAGTATTACAAATGATAACGTGGATTTATATTTTTAGAATTGAATCTGAATCTTTGAACTCTATAATTTGTAAAAGTTCAAAATTCTAAATTTGCCGTTTATCTGCATTTCATTTAAACTTATTTAATTGGAAAGTGTTACTGCATTCCATTTAATACGTTTAAATTATTAATTTTACGAATACCAGTTTTTTAATAAAACATTTTTTAAACGCAAATTTAAAAAATTCGAAATTCAAAAGCTCCAATTTCAGTGATTTAGATTTTAGTTTGTTGTTTATTGCTTTAAATGGCAAATTCTCAGCTTTAGAGTTCAATTTTTTGTATTTTATTGTCCGTGAACACAAAAATTTTCACCTTCATTATGACACTATAAAAACAAAATGGCAAAAATACAAGCAAACAAATTCTTATCACGAGACTCCAACAGAAATGATTGACGCGACCCTGATAGTTGTTTTGTGACATTTTTACTGATTTTTTGGAAAATTTCGGATTTAATTGACCCAATTATTTAAATTGTTCTGAATTATTTTTATATTTTCATTAGGGTCTTATGAATCAACTTAATTAAAAAACGAGCATTTAAAAAAAAGTTAAATTCGCAGTAGTACTGGTCCATCTTTAGTCAGACACAGATTCGTAGTAGTACAGGTCAGTTTTTATTCGGGCCAACCTTTTAAGAAAGTACTAAAATCTTTCCTTTTTCTTGCGGAAAGTGGAAAACTGTAGTCGAAGAAGGTTTATAAAAGTCAATGATGAAGATTCGACCAGTATGAGGAAGTGTGAGAGGGGGAAAGGGGAAGAGGTTTAGAGGCTACTTCCTTGGACGATAAGTTGGGAAAGCACCTCGCGGATGTTCGCGCCATTTGCGCGAACTTTCCGAGATATGGGGTCGATCCACGATACGATAGGAAGCCACGATACCAAGGTTGCCGCTTCACTGGAACTGATGGACATACATCCTTATCGTACAAGCGAAATGGTGCCCTTTTATGAGCATTACCTTTCCGCTACGAATGTTGAACATCTTAGTAAAAAAACGCGAAGGGAATTGTTTTTCTCAAAATTCTTAAGAGGAGATTTTTTAAGAAAGGAATCCAATTTGGTTAGGACGTTGATCTGAAATATTTGAGAAACAGGACAAAACACTCTAAGTTTCCGAGATTTCATGGCGAGTGAAACACAAAAGCGAGTAGCACACAAAACTTTAACTCGTTTTCAACTTTTCAGAACTTCTTATGTTTTCAGCCACGAGCCTAATTGAGTTAGAGTTTCTTCCTTTCGGTCTCCTGCTTGTCAGGTGGGCTAAATATTATTACAGAAGTGGAAAGACGTTTTCCAAGAAACTTTTCCCCTGATGGTGAATTTACTTTAAGGAAACTTAATCAAATGTCGGGATTATTCGTTTCCATTTTTAATGCAGAACCTTTCTTGCAATACGTTTTATACTCTTTGCGAGACATGTTATCAATTCCAATCCATCATTCCGACAATTTCCAGGTTCATACAGTTTTGCGTTTAATAGTGTCGTTTTTGCACCATTACCATTCGAACGAGTTCGCTCTCGGTTTTGCTTTGAGCTGTGTTTGAATATGTTTATGGGCTCTGAATCTCTTTCCTCATCCAGGCAATCTTGTGAAATACGAATCGTTTCAGAGCTTGTGACAGTCCTCGTTGCACTCTCGGGAAACACATTTCCTGAAGACAATGCTGCCGTGATTTTTTAAAACAACGCTAACAACAAAAAATCAGTTTTTTATATCGTTGGGATCGTGAAGAAAAATATACCTAATTATTAAAATATTTTTTGTTATTTGTCAATAAATTGTTACATCAAAATTGCTACATTGTGGATTTATTTTTCATGCATTTTGTAGAAAACTCAATTTTTTCCAGAAAATAAATCCTTTTTTTTAGAAAATTCAACTATTTAGTTAAAAATTCATCTTTTTTCAGATTCATAATTTTACTTAAAAAAATCATTTATTTGTTTAAGAGATTAAATATTTTTTTCAAACATCATATTTTTTTAATTCATTTTTTCTGAGAAAGATTTAATCTTCTTTTTTTGAAATATATCAGTTTGATTAAAAATTAATTTTTGTGTAGAAAATTAAGCTGTTTTATTAAAAATTCTTCTTTTTTAGCAGAACTTTAATCTTTTTGTTAAAAATTGGTATTTTCTGTTAAAAAAGTAACCTTATTATATGAAATTGTATATTTTTATTACAAATTTACTTCTTTGGTCGAAAATTTAACTGTTACATTTTTTTATAAAAATTAATTTTACAAACTAAAAATTTACCTGTATCTTCTGCCGTGATTTGAGACAACACTGCATTTTCAAAACAATAAAAAAAATAATTTTTTGATAATATTGGAACCTTGAAGAAAAGATACACCTGATTATTAAAATAATTTTTTCAAATTTTTAATAACTTTTTAAAAATAATTATTGCTAAATTATTCGATTTATTATTTAAAAATATTAAGATAGTTTTTATACTATTTGAAATATCAGTTTTATTAAAATTTAAAGTATCGTGTTTTTCTTTGGAAAAAGAAAAGGTTTTCAGAATTCATTTAACAAATCTTGTTTTATTGATGAAACACAGTTAAAAATTAATTGGAATTACGTTATGCAAATTTAATTTCGTTTAATAGGTATAACGGAAAATTAACGCAACAAAAGTAATTACATTAAATATGAATCCCCTTTGTATTGAAACATGTTTTTCATTCCGATAGTTGAAAATATCACTATTTTGTTAAAAAATCGATGTTGCTTGTTTTTAAAAAATTATCTTTATTAACTCAAAATATAATTTACCCATTTTTTGCAAAAATTATCTTTCTTAGTTAAAAATTAATTCATTTTGTAGAAAACTCAATTTTTTTTATAGAAAATTCATCTTTTTGCTAAAAAAATGCCACTATTTAGTTAAAATTGCTAATTTTAGTTGTAAAATCATTTATTTTCTTAAACTTAAAAAAAAACATCATATATTTGATTAAAAACATTCATTTTTGCTGATAAAAAATTAATCTTGTTTTTTGGAAATTTATCATTTTGTTTGTAAATATTTTTTTTTAAAGAAAATTTAGGTAATTTTTTTTAACCTTCTTTTTTAGTTGAAGTTTAGTATTTTTTGTGGAAAATTGTTCTTTTTTTGGTAAAAAAGTAACCCCATTATATGAAATTTCATATTTTTGTTTACAAATTTATTTACTTGGTCAAAAATGTAACTGATAAATTTTTTTATTAAAAAAATAATTGGTTAAACTTAAAATTTAGCTATGTATTTTGCCGTTATTTGAGACAACATTATTCACTGCAAAAAATGGGAAAATTAGTTTTTTATATCGTTGGAATCGTGAAGAAAAGATACACCTGATTATTAAAATATTGGTTTTAAAAATTTTAATCAATTGTTTAATAATTATTACTAAATTTTAGAATTATCATTTTTTAAATATCTTGAAAGTTGTTATTTTATTTAAAATATCAGTTTTATTAAAATTTACAGAATTATTTTTTCATTTAGAAAAAATCAAAGTTTTTCAGAATTCATTTAACAACTCTTGTTTTATTGATGAAACGAAGTTAAAAATTATTTTGAATTAGGTTATGCAAACGAAAAATTAACGCAACAAAAATAATTACATTAAATATGAATCCCCTTTGTATTGGAACATTTTTTTCATTCCTATAGTTGAAAATTTCACTAGTTTGAAAAAATTCGATTTTGTTTATTTCTTAAAAATTACATTTATTAACTCAAAATATAATTAATCCATTTTTTGCAAAAATGATCTTTTTAGTTATAAATGCATGCATTTTACAGAAAACTCGATTTTTTGTAGAAAATTTATCTTTATGGTAAAAAATTTCACTATTTACTTAAAAATTCATTTTTTTATTTATAATTTTACTTAAAAAATCACTTATTTGTTTAAACGTTTAGATAATTTTTTGAAAAATCATATATTTGGTGAAAATCGTTCATTTTTGCTGATAAAAATTGATTTTCTTTTTTGGAAACTTATCATATTATTATTGTTATCAGTTTATCAAATTTATCAGTTTATTATATCGTTCGAATCATAAAGAAAAGATAACCTGATTATTAAAATAGTGTTTTCAAATTTTCAATAAATTTTTTAATTATCATTGCTAAATTTTGGAAACACGCCGTTAACCTTAAGATTTGGCGATTCGTGATTTGGGAGCGAGCCGTAACTGATCTTTAACTGCAAACTCAAATACTCGATGACTGAATACGTCACAGAAAAATTTAAGAAAACGCCGCAACAGCCAGGTACGGGACTTTTCTAAATTATCGGGCGGCGATCTCGAGTTTAAAGTAGAAATAAATAATATAAAAATTTTCAACAAAATTAATGAAAGTATTTAAAAAAAATTTGTTTTATTTAATACTTCTAATTGTTGCTCAATACCAAAAATATATAAAGCTTTTTATTTATCGATTTCTTCATCGACATATGCTTACTTGCCTTTTAAGGTTCAAGACAATGATTCAAATTCATGGGGAAATACAAATTCAATTTATTTTTATTTTAAAAATACTTTTTTTGCATATGTTTATCTCGGCAAAATATTTTTGCATATTAAATATCCAATAAATTCATAATTACTAATAAAAAGTGAGAAAAACATTATTTTTATGGTTAAGAAAATCGTATAAAATTATTTTGAGTTTAAAGAGTTTTAATACAACATTTTTTAGACGGTTAAAATTAAAAATTAGATGAATTTCAAAAATTCATACAGAAGCTTGCAAAATTCAAAATCTTCAAATTAAAAAATTCTACTTCAGGCAATTTCATTAGAAACGAGTTCAAATTAAAATCTAAATTGAATATTTCAAAGTAGAAGATTCTGAAATTATAGAAATCTAAATTTTTACGTAACTAATAAAATTATGATTTAACTTAAAAATTGATTGGGCGAATTTTTCTAAAATTTAAAAATTAATTCACCTTTATTTAGACTATTCAAAATGAAAAAATTGTTATTGTGAACCTTTAACAATGAATAATTCTTTAAAAAAGTGCTCAAATTAAAAATTACTTTCAAATGGAAAATACTAGATAATATAAAAAATGTAAATTACTGAATCTTTGAACTTACTATTAAACAAATTCGAACTTCGTTTAAGACTAAAAAAAATTTAGTAGTGAAGAATTGTGGTAATATGACTTTTTGGTACTTAAACTCTTAAAATTTCTATCACTTTCAGTAAGCTTGATCGTTTAGAAATAAACAATTTTCAAATTCTCAATCGTACTTTTTCAAACACAACAAATTTAATTTCAGTCAGTTTAAAATTTAATAATTTTAGATTTAAATATTCTAAATACTTTGATTCCAATTTTAAACGCACAAAACTTGTTGGCTTTTAAATTTCTAAAAATGGCAGAGTATCAAAATAAAAGACATGATAGTTTCACACTTTTCTGTTTAAGGGATTAGTAACTAAACTATGTATTTTAAATTAAATTCCTCCCGAGCACATTTAATTACTAAAGTTTTTTTATTTCAAGTCTGTTCCTAAAAGATGGAAATTTTAAACTCAATTAAAAAATAAGAAAATCTGATTTTAGGATTTCTCTAAGTTTCAATTTTTCGGAGTATACATTTTTTATATTTTCCATTTAAAATAACTTTTAATTTTAAATGCTTTTTTTTAGAATAATTCAATTTTAAATGTTTAGAATTGAAAATTGTTCCATTATGAACAGTGAAAACTAAGGTGGCTTTGTTTTTTATTTCAGAAGAATTAGTCAAATCAGTTTTTATGTTAAAACATTTTAACCTGATTTAATAGAAACATAGATTGCTAGAATTTCAGAAGCTTTTGCTTCGAAACACCTAGTTTAATGTACTTTTCAATTTCAAATTGTAAATTTTGATAGTTTAGAAATTAAATTGATTGAAATTCAAAAATTCGAAATTTTAAATTATTTAATTTTAAATTCTTTAATTTTAAATTCTTTAAATTATAAGTAATACTATTTAAATTTTCTGAATTTTGAAGGAGCTAGTTTTGAAAGTTCTAATTGGAAATTATTTAATTTTAACGTTTAAAATTTTTTTTAGGTTTTAATCTGAAATCATTCAATTTTTAGGTTTTTGAATTCAAATGAATTCTTCAATTCTCTTATTATTATGATGTGAAACTTTATTACGTGATTGTAATCCAAGTGTTTGAAATCTTTTCACTTTCAGTCAATAATTTCGAGTTTGGCTGTTACTCCCGACGAAGGTAAATGCCCCTATTTGCGTCCATGTAAGGGTTACGACAGAATTTAAGACCAATAAAAAAGTTTAATCCATTCCGATTCGCCAGAA
>JAWWLR010000002.1:77734707-77745183 GCA_035041075.1 Acraspis erinacei
CCAAGGTTAGTTTTTGGATGGTTAGGGGGTGTTATAAGAGGGCCAATGGTGTTTGCAAGGGCTGATCAGGGTGAAATCAAAGTAAGTAAGGGAAAATATATGGCCATAGGCCGCAACATAGTTCAGAGACATCTGTTGTCTTTAGTTGTTGCTGTAGGGAGAAGATCCTGTTACCAATGGAAGAGCAGGGAGTCACAGAGCTGGAGGGGGTTAGCGAGAGTGCTGGTAGCAACATAGATGGGGAGGGAATAAGGGATAAAGGGATCAAGGGATAGTCAAGAGGGCCCGGAGGAAAGCGCTGTAGAGAGTCCTTTCAAGAGGAACAGTAGGACACGAAGGTCACCACCTAAAAAAATGGAAGGGAATTCGGGAAAATAGGCACTGGGGATTGAGAGCAGACGTACAGGAAACTAAAAAGCAGATGGAAGGAATCATGGAGGACATGAGGATTAGAGATGTTAAATGGGAAAAGGAGATGAAAGAGCTGAGGGAGAAATTAGAAGGGTTAGAGAGAGAAAGAGTACTGGTATTGGTATGGAAGGTAAGAGAAGTTGAAGTAAAACAGATGGAAGAGAAAATTAGGGTGTGGAAGGAAAGAACGCAAAAAAGTCTAGAGAACATTTCAGGGAAGGTCAGAAATTGAAGTAGGTGGCTGGGTGGGGAAGATCAGAAAGGAATCCGGGAGAGGGTAGAGTACATCATATAAGAGAAAATAGGAGAGGGTAGGAAAGAAAAGAAGAAGGTCGCGAATAGACAAAAGATCAGGACAATGGATCGGAGAATAGAGAGAAAAGAGAAGGAAGAAATGAGAAATAATATAGCGTCAAGAGGTTTAAAGCTATGGCGCGAGAAAGAAAGGGTCTGGAAGAGCTTCTGCACAGCGTAGGGAGAGTTAAGGTTAAGTTAGGTAAAGTGAAACTGGAGGGAAAAAAGGGAAATGAAGTAAAAATCGTGGAATTGGAGGGTTGGGAAGATAAGTTGAAACAAAATCTAAAAGAGAAATTAAAAGAGTGTGCAAAGGAAGGTATTTAGAAAGAAAAAGAGAACAATTATGGAGCCGTGGTAAGAAAGGGAATGCAAAAAGATACTGAAAAAAGGAAAGAGTCTGCATAAAAAATAAAGCATTTTTCGTTGATGTGTTGGAAGCAAGAATAGGAAAAGGAGAACGATTGGAAAGAGTAGTTCAGAAGTTTTAAGACAGATGGGACGTGTGTAAGATAATAAATAGGTTGAGAAAAAGTAGGATGGGGATAAGTGGGAAGATAGGGAGTCTTAAATGAAGGGAATTTTTTTAAAGAATCATGTCAGGGCTCAGATTCACGGAAGAGAGATGAGGCGATTAAAAGAAGGTGGGAGGTAGATGGGGAGGAGCTGAAAGACGAGGTGATAGAGAAGCAGATACGGAGGTTGAGAAGGTGTAAGTACGGAGGGGGAGGGATTCTCAAGAGGGTGGAGAGAAGGAAGGAGGGGGAATAGAGAAGGAAAGATTGTAAATAGGAGGGGAAGTAGATACGAGGAAGATGGAAATATTGCAAGTAGTAGATAACTTTTAGGTATTAGGCCGCGGAAGTAGAGTTTGGCAATGCGAGGAAAAGCATGAAAGTAGGTAAATGCGTGTGAGGTGAGGCAAAGCAAGGAATGCAAGGCTATAGAAGAGAGGGGGCAGGCAGAGAGGGGGGAGAGAGAGAAAGAGAGAGAGGTATTCGAGATAAGGTTTTGATTGATATTTACTAATTCCTCTTCAATTCTTTCCATCTGTGTTTCAGAAACATTAGTTTTTGAATAACCTCAAATTGCGCGAGACAAAAAAAGAGTTTTATTAGCTTCTGCATTCAGGAATTCAGAATTATACTATGATATATCTTATAAAGGAACCAAGTGTTATCATAATTGGTATAAGGTTTCTCATTGCAAAGTTGTGACAGCATATTAACAATGATAAAGCAGTGCCTTAGGGCATCAGATTTCAGTGGTGAAACTCTGGTTAAAGGATAGGATAAGGGAGGGGATAATTAAGGTGAAGTAGAGTATGGCTGTAACGATGAAAAGCACTCTGGTCACGTGGTCTGATTTCCACGAGCAGTCTAGGAGGACCTTAATCGACTAACGAATTTTCTCATAAAAGCTTTCAAAGCTTTTTCGCGTAATAGCTCCTTCCTTATAAAAGGAGGAATGCAGTTCTTATTCTGGCACCTATATGTTTGTCTTTAATTTCAAATGTAGTCGAGGAAAAGCCCAAAAAGTGTAAAGAAAATTTTTAGCCGATTTACTTTATATTTATTTGTTTTTTAAATGGAGGATAAATGATTTTTTAAGAGATGTTCAAGGCGCGATTATTTTTATTTAGCATTATTTATATGTATTTGATATTTATTTTTTAATTTTTTTCCATCTGTTATTTTTAATAATAATAATAAGAAGAAGAAGATGAAGAAATTTATGTGCTCAAACTTAAAATTAGTGGATTTTAAATCGTCTGAAAGCAGGCTGGCTTTTTATATAGATTTAGTTATTTGTGCGACAAAGCTGGTCTGTAACTACTGAAAATAATTTATTTATTTAATACTTCCCTTTTAATTGATTTCAATATCTTATTTTTAATAATAATAATAAGAAGAAACTAGTGTCCTCAACTAAAAATTATTCAACTTTAAAATTATCGTTAATTGCGCTTGGTAAGTAGGTTTAGTGGTTCGTCTGACAAATCTGGTCCGTAACTACTTGAAATAGTTTTGTACACCGTTCCAAAGTAGTTAAAATCAGGAATTTACTCATAAAATAACTTAACAGCTTTTAGATTCACACACCCTTTTTAAAATTGAAGATAATTTAAGTTTTAAGAGACTTAAGAGTTTTAAGATTCATTTACATTCAATATTTACTTTTTAGTTTGTTTCCTTCTCTTATGTTCAATGGTATACTATGGAATTGATGCCCTTAAAATTAAAATCATTTCATTCTTAAATTGTTTTCAAGTACGCTTTCCATCTGAACCCAAACTACACAGAATAGTTTATTTGTTTATGTAATTTTTCTTTTTGCATTAGGTGAAAAGCAATGCGCAATTTTTATTCAAATTGAAGATAATTAAATTTTCGCAAGATTGGTGGAGCTCGATTTGTCAATTGAGCATTATTTATATATTTAATAATTTATTTGTAATTTTTTTCATCTCTTATTTTGAATAGTAATTGAATAATAATATATAAGAATATATATATATATATATATAATATATAATAATATAATATATATAATAATATATAATAATAATAAAATAATTGAATAATAATTGAATAATAAGGAATTGATTCCCGGAAAATTAAAATTAATCTATTTCTTAGTTGTAATCAAAGTACGTTTCCTAAATAGGGTTACTTATTCATTTTGCAAATCTAATTACTGAACTAGTAACTAGTTAAATCAGTTTCCTCTACCATTTTAAAGCCGATGTAAAATTTTTCTTTAAATTTAAAGTAATTCAGTTTTTAAGAAATCTGTGGTTCAAGATTTTTTAATTTAGCGTCATTTTGGTAATTTTTGTTTACTTTTTAAGTTTTTAAATATATTATTTTCATATGCACAAGTAGGAATTGATGTCCAAAATATTGAAATTATTATTTTTTCTCAATTGTATTTTCAGCAACCTGCATAAAGTAGATTCACCGCTTCGTCTGACTAAGATTGGTCACGACTACTGAAACGGTTGCAGATTTTTAATTCATCTTTCTTTACATTAATTTATTTAACGCAAAATTTAGCAAAATGAACAATTTTGCAGGCTTCATGTATTTATGGCAGAATTTTTTTCTTTTTCTACTTCACATTGGAATAACTTGGTGAGAACATAGGATTTAAAATATAAATTACTAGTTAAATATGAATATTCGTAATGAATCTATTTTCGTAAGTCATTTCAAAGTGAATACGTTAAAAAAATATTTAAAATTTCGTTATCCAAATCAGAGTAGTTCAGTTAAAAATAAATTTTTGTTTTGAGAAATGTCAAACTTTTAGTTTTTTATAAAATATTTCTAAGATAAATAAAGTTTGTAAAGTAACATTCATCTATTCTATTTGTATATTTTTATAAAAGCATTGGATGTGAGGTTGGTAAAAGAACAAAAATTCTGTCAAAAAATGCAACAAATTTGCTTTTTTATATCAAATTTGCTTATAACAAAGACAATTATTACAGTGGAAATTTTGTTGTAGTTAAGCCTTAGTTGTTCAACACGTTTATGAAAAATGACCATTTTTAATGTATATTAACGTTTTGTAGTTGAGTGTCAGCAGTAACGTGTTTTGAGGTATAAAAAATGACGTTTTTCGAAAAAATGACAAAAATTTCCTTTTTTTTATGAAAAAAATGTTAATATTATTTTAACAAATATTTATGGGAGTTTACAATTTTTAGAAGTATGTCAAGTAATTCACCTAGAAGCGAAATGTACTTTAAAAGTAATTTTAAGTTTTGTCATCTTCAAAAGTTAATTATCTTCAATTCAATCAAAAAATTTGTACAATAAATTCCTGACGTCAATCATTGTGCAATGGTAGAGGAAACTATTTCCAGTAGCCACTGACAATATTAGTCAGACGGAACGCTAATTCTACTTTAGAAAGTGTATTTGAAAAGAAATCCGAATTTGAAAAGCTTTTAGTTTGAGAGCTTAAAATTATTATTTTTATTATTATTAAAATAAGAGGTGAAAAAAAATAAAAAAAGCAAATAAATGTATAAAGTAAACGAATTTAAAACTTGTGCTCCGCAGACCTTTTAAATAGTTAATTTTCTTCATTTAAATCAAAAAAATTGTATATTGAATGAAAAATAAAGCTTTTGAATTTTTTGTAATATTAAATTTCATATACCGACCATTGTGACACGGCAGAGATAACCATTTTTAGTAGTTACAGATGCTATTATCCGGACAACGCGCCGAATCTATTCCAGAAAGCGCACTTTAAAAGTGAGTTGAAAACTGAAGAATTTGAACTGTTAGGTCAACAATTTCTTATAATATTAACGAAAATGAGATTACGAAAAAAAAACTTTATCAACCAAGCTGAATTAATTAATTGCGCCCCGCAGATCTCTCAAAAAAATAATTATCTTAAATTAACTCAGGAAATGTGTGTAACGGCATAAAAGAAGAGACGGAAAGAAGTTAAAAAGGAAATATTAAATATAAAAATAAAGCTTAATGAAAAAATCATGTTTGACAGATCTCTCAAAAATATCGAATGAAAAATAAAGACCTGCGACTTTTTTAAATTGTAAAATCGTGTCTTTAACCATTTTGAAAAGGTAGATATAATTACCTTCAATTAAATAAAAAAAATTGTAAATCGGACGATGAAAAATATTTTTAGTAGTTACTTACAGTATTAGTCCGACTAAACGCTAAACCAACTTTAGGAATCGTACTTTAAATTAATTTATAAATAAAGCTAAATTATAAATTGCAGCATAAGCAATAAGCAATAAGCAGCATAAAGAATGCTTAATTCATCATTTCAAGCATTATGTAACAATAGAGGAATCTAATTCAGTAGTAACGGACAATATTAGTCGGTCATATTAATAAAAATAAGAGTTAGGAAAAAATAAAAAATGAAATATTAAATATATAAAAAAGCTAAATTGAAAAGTTGCGCTTTAAACTAAAGTAAAAAATGTGTATTACGGATGAAATCTAAGGAAAAATATAAAAAGGAAATAAATGTATAAAAGAATTAAATTGATAATTTGTGCTCTGCAGATCTCTTAAAAATTTAATTTCCTTCATTTGAACCAAACAATTTGTATATTGGATAACTATTTTCAGTATTAACGGAGAATATTAGTCAGAAAACCACCCAAATCTATTCCAGGAAGCGTGCTTTAAAAATAAGTTGAAAACTGAAAATAACAGATGGAAATAAATTAAAAAGGAAATATTAAATATAAAAATAAGGTTAAATAAAGAAATCAGATTTTGCAGATCTCTTAAAAATGCCGGATGAAAAATAAAGGCTTTTGATTTCTTTTAGTTTCAAAATTGTGATTTTAGCCATATTAAGACGGGAAGTGAACTTTAAAAATAATTTGAAAATTCAAGAATTTTAAGTTGGAGGTTATCAATTGTTAATTATATAAATAAACATAGGAGAGTGCAAGGAATTCAAAAGAAAATAATAAATATAAAAACAAAGTTATTAACCTTTAATTAAATCAGAAAATGTCTGCAACGGCAGAGGAAAATATTCCTAGATTCGTCAGGCAAATTACTAAATATATTTTGGAAGCGTGTTTTAATACAATTTTAAATTGAGCAATTTTAATTCTGACTGTCAATTGCTTATGAAGTTACTGAAAATGAGAGATGGAAACAAATTAAAAATGAAATATTAAATATAAAAATAAAGCTTAATTAAAAAATCATGTTTTACAGATCTCTGGAAAATACTGGATAAAAAATAAAGGCTTTTGAGTTTTTTAATAGTAAAATTCTGATTTTAATAATTTATAAACGGCAGAGATAACTCTTTTCGGTAGTTACGGTGAATTTAAGCCAGACAAAGCGCGAATTTTAAGTTGGAGGAGATCAATTCCTAATTATACGAATGAATATAGGAGGTTGAAAAGAAAATAATAAATATAAAAAAAGTCATATTAAAAACTTGTAATAACTGTCTGGTATCGGTAGACAACTATTTTTAGTATTTATGGACAATATTAGTCAGATAAAGCGTCACATCTATTTTAGGAGGCGGATTTTAAAAGTAAGTTGAAAACTAAAAAATTTTAAGTTTGAGGGCATGAGTTCCTTGTAGTGTTTCACGACCAGACGATAATTTCTCGTTCCTCGACTGTTTTCGTTCAGTTTCGCCAAAATGTTGCTGTAAAAATGATCGCCTAAGCAACAACAAAAAATTAATTTTCCTTGCACGAGTTAAACTTTAAGCCTAAACGATGAATATTCAACTAAAATGAAGAATCTTCAACTGCAGTTGTTCAATCTTAAATGAAAAAGATAAACTTTCAACTAAAAAAATGAATCTTCAACTGAAGTAGTTGAACTTTCAACGACAAAGAATTAATTTTCACAAAAAAAGATAAACGGTCAACCAAAATATAAATAATAAAATTTCAAGTTAAGAGAATTAATGTGCAAACAAATATGAGTTTTCAACGAAAACTATGAAATATTTAATTGGAATAAAAATAAATAACTTTCCCAACAAAAAAATAACTTAAAAAGATGTTTACATTTTCAAAGATAGTGATGAATTTCCAACTAAACTTATAAATGTTTAATTGGAACAGTTGACTTCTAAACCAAGTAGATGAATCTTAAAAAAATGTTGAATCTGTTACTAGAATAATGCAATTTTTACCAGCGAGATGAATTTTCGACCAACAAGATTAATTTCTACTAAAAAATATTAATTTTTAACTAAAAAAGATCATTTTTCATCGAAAAATTGAATAATTAAATTTTTAGTCAAATAATTAATCAATGTTTAAGCAAAGAGATGAATTTTTATCTGAAATTACGGAATATTCAGCTGGAATAATTGTTACATTTTTAGTTAACAAAACGAAACAATAAATTTGCCGAAAAAGAAACAAATTTGTAACAAAATAGTTAAATTTTCGGTAACAAATTCCTTTTCATCCAAAGAAAAAACAAGTTTTCTATGAAATATCTCATATTAAAAAAAAAAGATTTTTGAACTGAAATGATGAATTGTCAAAACAAAAAATTAATTTTCCATAAAAAAGTTTAACTTTCAGCCTCAAAACTGATTTTTCAACTAAAATGATAAATATTTATCCGAAATATTTAAATTTTTAACCGAAAAGAGGAGGTTTTAAAAATAAATATTAACTTGCAAAGACAAAGATAATTTTCTACAACAAAAAATCGTTTTTTTATCGAAATATATTGATTATCAACGAAATAATTTAAATTTTCAATTAACAAAGACAATGCTTTATCTAAATTGTTGAATTTTGACCAACCAAAAATTAATTGTCAACCAAAAATCGACATTCAAATTTTCATTTGAAGGAATTAATTTTCAACCAAACTGAAATAAATTCTTGGTTTTTAAATTCAATTTCTGATCATTTCCCCGTCTCTTCTTGTTTGCCGGTTAAGTGATGACCTTGCGTATTATTAATAAAAATAAATTCAAGGACTGTACCATTTTAAGAAGGTGATGCTTTCTATTTAAAAGTATAAATTTCAAATTAGGAGTTTTAATTCTAAACATGATAAAGTTTTGAAGTTTACGCAATTCGAGTTCTTTAATACACTTAAATAAATAATGTATAATAAGCTAAAACTTTAATTATCCATATGGAAATGAGTAGTTTTTCTGTGTGAATTCTATTTCAGTAAAATGTATTTGATAAGTTGTGAGGAGAAATAAGGAATTAAAAATTAATCTAAATTAGTTAATATGAGAATTCACTATTTAACCAAATTTATTTATAAGCATCTCACAATTTTTTTAAATAATTTAAAAAGTACTTTTAATTCATTTAACAAACTACATGCTTATTACTGACTCAAAATTCTAAGAAATTCATCGCTTGTGATTTTGCTCCGTAACATCAATTAAATAAGAAATAACTATTTAGAAAGCATTTTTGTCAAATTAATTTACCTCCTTCGTAGAGACTTAATTTAGATCAAAATATATAAAAATGTAAACTATATAGACCTTGTATTCTTTACCTGCATAATCGCATTTGAAAATTGAACTTTTAATTTTACTCATTTTTATTTTGGGATTTAAAATAAAACAAATCGTTCTTGTAATTATTAAAGAAATTTTGATTTCAGAAATATTTCATTATACCTACGAAATTATTGGCAAATTAATGTAATTACGTACTATTGTCGTTCGAGCTTTTTACATGTTAAAATCGAGATTGCTCGGATCTTATAATTGAAGTCGCTCGGAATTCCCAGATGGTCGTCTGTCAATCAAAAAACGATCAACAGATTGAAGTTGTCAAAACGAGAAAAGTGAAAATGTCGCTCATTTCTCGCCTCGCGTTGATCGAATGCATCACTATCCCTGGCTAAATTTTATTTTCCCTGACCCTTATTTATATTACTCCCAAACAAATTAGTCAAATGTTCAACCAAAAAAAAAACAACTAATTTTCAACAAAATAATTGTTTTCATCAAAAAAATAACTTCTTAATCAAAAATCTGCCCGCTGCGGGGGCATATTCTCATCGTAATACTCGAGCTGCGCGCTCGATTTATCACATACATTTGTAAATGTATATTTTCTGAACCAACTGAAAATTAAAAAAAAATTACAATCCTTTTTTTAAAACATTTTTATCTATCTCGCGTTGTTATGCTAAGAGTAGGATTTTTGTTATCATATTTCCTTTTTTATGGATAAAGCAAAATATCCTACAAGTCTTCTTCTATATTTCTTTTTACGTATCTCGCGCCTGTTGGCGTAATATTGGAATTTTCAATTCTCTGCATATTACTTACGATAAATAAAAACAAAATTACGAATCCTATTGGAAAAAGGGGTAGAAGACATTTTGTAGGACTTTTCAAAAGCTGTAATCTCTCTTTGAGACTGCCATTCTGATACTTTCGTATCCTGTCTAGATTTACCAAAAAATTGAATTTTTGATTTTTGATTATTTTTGTGCAATCAAAATTTATTTTTCGATATTTTAAGAAATCCAAAAAGTTGTTATGATAATCTTGAAGGGCTATCAGCAAGAAATGTTTTTTCTTCTTTTTAATTGTTTTATATATGGTGCGTTTTTTTGGCTTAAAATTGTGTATTTTCGAACGATTAAAATTTTTTTTTAAATATGCTATAACTGAGAATATTTCTTTTTTTTTATCGAAAAAAAGTCGTTAAGAGAAATTGTCGATCTTTTCTAATACTATAAATATCCGTATATAGACTTTTCAAATCCAGAAAAAAATGGTCTCAAAAATTTGCAAACTGTGTTAAATAACATTAATTATGAAATACTTTTAGATTCTAATTTCGAAAATACGCAACAACTTTTTACTGAAGATTATTCTGTTAGTTGTAAATTTTATTCTTTGGTTGACAGTTTAATAATTATCTAAAATATATACAGAATATATACAGAAGGTCGCGCTAAAATATCTTATCACTAAGGTGAAGGACATCAGGTGAAAAATCACAGAAGACCCAGCAATGTAGATTAAGCAACAGGTTGATTTAGCGTGGAAAAACGTCGGCAATGAATATCAGTTAGATGAAGCCGCGTCACACGGTCAAGCAGGGGCAATTGATGTTCTTCCTCATCCTGTTGATGATCCGACTCCACCACATCCTCCAGAGGTGGATGGCCTTATCCAAACAGAGGCAGAAGCAGAGTTTCATCAACCAAAAAAGCGAAGGAAATGGACATACCATATGAACAGAGATGTTATGCGCCTTTATTTTTTGGCAGAGAAATG
>JAWWLR010000003.1:35427-47419 GCA_035041075.1 Acraspis erinacei
AATTACTGCTTTTTAGTTACATCCCTAAAACACATCAATATTGACAACGTCGCAAACTTCTGCTTCTTGAGTGGCGGCCCGATAGGTGAACGGTACGTATCCAGCCCGCACCGCAGCAGCATGACAGATCACTTGCGATTGGCTGGCGCTATGTGTGAGTGCACGGACGGCTCGTACGTGAGCCGTTTCCAGCATTCTGCACACGAATTTTCTTGTGCGAACACCTTAAGAAGTAACGTGGAGAGGCCGGGTATCTTCTTTCAGAATCGAAGCCAGGGCGGAAAAGGCAAGATCACTAACTATCACTGCTGGAAACGGTTTACAACCGAACAAACGAGCAGAGACTGACGAGGGTACGTTCCGTCGCCCGTGACCTCGGAACCCGTCAGAGGGTTCCCGGTTATCTCGAATGCGCACTACGAACTCGGTCTTTGTATATACCCGACGTTTGTGCACAGGCCTTTTAAAATTAAAGGTCAAAGCATCGACAACTGTAATTTGGTGATTGTGAATACTCTTTCGTTGAAGGTCCTTCGGCTTTAACGAACACATTCTCACCACATATCTCGTGCTTCGCACCGGATTTTGTCCGGAATGTGAAATTTTCGACATTATGTTCAACACTATTAGATCAAATGTATATTACATTTATTTCTGTACCTCGGTTTAGGATTGCTTATTCAGATATTGCTAAATTGAGGACAAATTTCATTTATCATGATTCCTTTAATATGTGTTCCTTATTTTAATTTTAATATAAATAACATTATGCATTGGTATTAAAACATGTATTTTCATT
The DNA here is from genome assembly GCA_035041075.1 of Acraspis erinacei. NCBI lineage: Eukaryota > Metazoa > Arthropoda > Insecta > Hymenoptera > Cynipidae > Acraspis > Acraspis erinacei. Next base: position 36,227 of record JAWWLR010000003.1, read on the forward strand.
GTCTTGTTTTTATAATTAAAAAAAAACAGTAAGATTCATTTTGTAGAACTTTTCAAAGTAGATAATTTTGGTCTCTTGTCTTTTCACTGTATCTTGCGTATTTGCATGGGGAAGTTGAATTATTATGTCTTTCTGTTTGTTTTTTCATGGCGAAACCCATAAATATTGGCAGTAAAAGGCTGGCTAATGAACTTGACCTGTATTTTCAGATCACACACCAATGTGTGGAAGGAAGTTCGAATTAGAACATTCCTGTGAAGGTTATCGCGTCGTCAGACAACATACATTTTCCGTAAAAACTATTTTTTATAATTCATGGAGTCTCAAAACGTTGAGAATTGACGAAAACTGGTTAGGGCCAAAATCACATGAATCTAAGACATTCCATCTAAATCATGAGAATATAAAAAAGTTTGCATTCAAACAAATTTTTTTTTATTAAACACTTCATTGCAACTTGTGCCATTTTTCCATACATTGAATTGTTTATTTTTAATATTATTTTTACGATTTAAACCATAAAATACGCATCATAGCGAGACAGCACCTCCACTATATAAAAATTAAAAGAAAAAAAATCAAACACATCAGAATTTTAGGGTTTTTTAGGCTCTTGAGCGCACAAAAAAACAATTTCCAAAAACCACCCCTACAAAAAATAAAACTACCCCCTATTTAAAAACTCAAATTCAGAAAAACAAAGAACACCAGAATTTTTAGCTCCCGAATGCACAAAAAAAATTTAAAAATTAGCCCCATTTAAAAAAAAACCACCCTCTTGCACAAAATAAAATTTGCAAAACAGAAAATTCACCAGATTTGGGGTTTATTTTTAGTTCTGGAATGCACCACACCAAAATTCAGCAAAACCACTCCAATTTACAAAAACAACAACCAATTAGTAAAAACTTAAACCTCGATTTTGGCAGTTTTGAAGAGCCCAAAAATTGGAGTGGGTATTTTCGAGGGTCCCAAAAATCGGAGAGCCTATTGACACTAGAAAATTCCGAGAAAGATTATTTTTGGGCAAAGTCATATCTACGTAGTAGAGAGGGGTTGATTTTAGGGGCTTAAGGCTTGGAGCCCAAAAATTTGAGTGGGTATTTTCAAAGAGCCCAAAAATCAGAGACTCAATTCAACTGGGAAAATTCTTAAAAAGATTATTTTTTGATAAAGTCACATTTGCGACGTATACGTGCTACCACGTTCTACACGTTTTACATTTTACATTTCTTTACATTGAAATTTTACCTAGATATCGACATCTATCAAACGAAATTTCAAAGCCTATTTAATTATTATTTTAACACAAAATATTTTATTTTTAACCTGTTTAATTTAAAAATTCTTAATTGCTGAAAAGACCTGTTTATTAATATTTAGCAATATTTTATTTTTTATCCAAAATGAACAATTACAAATACAATATAAAAAATAAAGGATTTTAAACTGTATTATTTGAAATAGAAAGCCTCCAATAGTTAATATTATAGTGTCAAATTTAAGCTTTGAACGTTAAAATTTTAATCGTTCTGTTCAATAATTGTAATATATAAGTCAAATTATTAAACTTGTTTGAATAAATAACAATTTTACAATTAACTGTTTGAAACAAAATTGAGGGATATTTACAAGTTTTGAAAAGACCTAAGCATTATTTAGAATTTTTTTGAAAAAATAAAAAAATTTCCATTTTTAAAGATATTGAAATAAAATTTAGAAGCTTTTGAAGGATCTTTAAAGGTTGCAACGGAAAATTTTATCTCAAAATTGTTAGGAAAATTAAAAAAAAAGTTAATTTTTAAAAGCTAATTTTTAAAAAATATTGAAAACAAAAAGCCAATTTTGCTTAATACATAAAAATGGAAAAAATTCGAGTGGGTTTAAGATATTTTTAGAAGTTTTGTGAACATTACAAAATAATTTGATTGTCGAAAAGGTTTAAAAACATTTCAAACAAAATGTCTATTTTAGAATATTTTTAACAACAAATTTAAAAGATTCTGAGCCATTTTGAAGGGATTGATAGAAATACAATTTTTTAAATAAAATTTTTTAAAAACTGAAAATGAATTATCTAAAAATCAAAAAGTTGTTTGTGTGAAGTTCTAATAGCAATGAAAAATTTCTTTTAGCAGGCAAAAACACTCACCTAAAGTTTCATAAAATTAATTAATTAATTAATGTTTTCCTACGTAGGTACAAATCTGCTTGCTTCGAACTATGTTTTCGGATAATTTATATACCAAAAATTAATTTTTATTTTCAAATAAAGAGCAATGAATCACTTTAAAATATTTTCTTGTAATACAAAGTCAATAAAAATGAATTAAAGTAAGGGATTTAAAAGAAAACTTTTGCTAAAGTTCTTTGAATATTTATGGCCAGGAAAATGAAAAATTTTGTTAGGGAAAAATTAAACAATCTTTAATGAAAATTTACACATTTCCTTCTTTTTAAAGATTATCTTTTTAGTTATAATTTTTATTCTTTGTTGAAAAGTTTAACAATATTGTTAAAATTCCATAATTTTTGTTGAAAGTTCACCAAAAAAACACGAAGTTTCCGACAAAATACTTGAGTTTTACACTAAAAATTTAAAATTAAATTTTGCAGTTAAAAATATTATTCTATAAGGAAAAGAAACATTTTTTCAACAAAATTGTTAAATTTTCGACAAAAGAAACGGATTTTGGACTAAGAATACATTTTTGACCAAAATGTTTAACATTCAACCAAGTGGTTGTAGTTTCAAACAAAGAGATAAATTTTTAACCAAGAAGATTAATTTTTTGTCAAAAAATACAATTTTCAACATAATATATACCTGAATTTTCAACAAAATATTAGCGTTTTTCGCGAGATCAATTCCGTACCAAAAATATGATAGTAACATTTTCAAATAAAAAGAATGAACTTCAACAAAAATTTTTTTATTGGTTTCTATTCATTTACTTAATATTATACGTACATTCAACTTCCTTGTTTTTTATTACCTAGTAATAAAAGCGTAAACAATTTACAATTCGAGAATAACAAAATTTGTATCATTTTTTATCATATCTACTCTTATTTATTTTATCGATGGACCAACATGAATTTGGCTCATTATATGTTTAACCGAATTAGAGATATATTTTTAGAACTAAAATGAAAATTAGATTCCTAAAAGGCGTAAAGAACAATATTCTGCATTTTTAAAATATTTTTTCGTTGTTATTTTATCATGTAAAAAACTTAAGTTTTTTGAAAAGTGATTCCTTTCTCAGCTTCAATCCTCAGATGTATTTGAAATAAACTCGAATTAGAATTTCAACATCCAAATAAGGCAAACAATTGGTTGCTTATAAAATTTTATTAATTGTAAACAAATTTTAAAGATATAAATAATTTGTATGCCTTTTCACCAAAAAAATCATCTGATACCTTTATTATAAATAAGTTTATATAACGAGCATAAAATTCTTATCCTCTTTTCTTGGGAAAATTGGTCTTACATTTGATATGTCTACAAATAGCTTACTAGTTTCACCTTACTGCAGAATATTGTCAATAATAATTCTCATTTATATTATATAATAATTAAGATTATCAAATTGAAAAATTATCGTCGCTTTTTTCAGAAAAAACTCGAATTCATCTTTTTTATATAGAAATAGCTTACTAGGCTTAAACAAATCTAGAAAATTTTGAATTCTGATAAGTTCTGTTTATTAACATAAATTTTGTAACATTTTTTCAGTTTAAACAATATTTTGCAGTAAAATTTTTTTGATATGCTTCTATGATACATATGAGATAAGAAAGAATTTTTCTTTGGAAAAAATATGAAGATTTTCTATTTCCTAACTTACATTATCTATAATAAAAATTGAAGTTAACTGTTGACAATATTTTGGAAGAAAATAAGTTTGATGAGCTATTTTGGATTCGTATTAGATGAAAAAGAATTTCTTTCTCTAAAACGATGCAGTTTTTCTATTTTTTCAAATAAATTGATTATAAAAATGAAAATGTTAACTGTCGACAATTATTTTTAATGTAATAAGCTTAATAAACGATTACGGAACCCATGTGATGAGAAATAAATTCTTTCTACAAAAAAATATGAGAATTTTCTATTTGCTAAATTAACTTATATATATAGAAAACCTATATATCATACTTTATTTATAACAATGATAAGTAATACTTGTTAACAATATTTTTTTATTTTAGTCAATCCGCTTAGACACTTTGATACAAATCAGACAGCGAACTATTTTGTATCACAAACAAATGTTAATTTTGTATATTTTTAATATATTTTCATAGCAAGAGTTTACAACAAATTTTTAAGATCATTTTTGGTTGAAACAACTTTTGTTTTTTCCTATTTTTCTGTCTCATGTCTTTTTTTCAAAAAATATATTTTTTATCTTATTTTTAACAATTAAAAGAAAATGTACTCATCCTATTTAAAACAGTTTATTAAAAAATCAATAGATCCTTTTGAGTGAACAACTTTTATCTACCCAGTTTTTGTACCTTTTGTCGTTTTTCAACAAATTTAATTTTTTCATTTTCAACTCTGTTTTTACGATAAAAACAAAAACTACTCATTCCAACAAAACTGAATAACAGAAAATTTGCAGCTCTTTTTTTTTGTATGAACAACTTTTGTTCAATTTTTAATTTCTTAGCTGTTGTTCAGTTGAAAACCAAAAATTTTTCTTCAAAAGTAAACTATTTTATTAATTTTTTTTTTTAAATCATTTCAACGGATGAAAAATGAGCAATTCTATGTTTGGTTGAAAATTTATCTTATTCAGTTGAAAATACATCTATTTGCTTAAAAAGGTGTGTATTTTGTTAAAAATTAATCTTTGTAATTACTAGCTCATTTATTTGGTTGAACATTTTGCCAGTTGTGTTGAAAATTCATCTTTTTTCCTGAAATAATTTTTTTTCACTAAAAATATAGCTATTCTATTTTTGCTAAAGAATTGTTGAAATGTTAGTTTTTGATGAAAATTCATAGGCTGATTTTGAAAAGTGAAGTGAAATCTTTTTTGGATTTTCACCTTTTTTGCCTAAACATGCAAGTTTTTTTATTGAAAATTCAATAATTTTGAGGTTGAAACGTCAAACTGAAAACTTTTTTTGATGGAAATTCAACTTTTTTGTAGAAGGTTTGTATTTTAGATTTAAAAAATTTATATTTTCTGTTACAAATTTTATATTTCTGAGTAAAAATGCGAAGTTAGAAAGAAAATTAAAGGAAAAAATTTATATACCCAAAAGAGAGCTATCAATTTTTAATCACTCATTCTTTTTTATAGAGAACGCAGTTTTTTAATCATAAAAAATAACGTTAAAAACCATTTTTTTTAATGACACAAGGTATGAAAAAAATTAACAGCTGAAAGTTGTTAACCCAAAAAGGTTCTACACATTTCTTATTAATTATTTTTAGACTGGACAAGTAAATTTTATTTTAATAGTAAAAAATAAAATTAAAAATAAAACTTTTAACTTTTTAAGTAAACGCTTCAAAATATAATAACTTTTTATTTCATAAAAATGTTCTTCTACATTGTATCTGCAAAGTTTCTAAGAATCACCTTACGCTACGATGAGTATTTTTGGTTTAAATCGAAAAAATTACATGGAAAATAAACAAATTAAATTTATGGAAAAACGAAACATGTTGCAATACCATGTAAGTTAACCAATTTTTAATAATAGGATGCGAACTTTTTTCAATTGTAAAATCAAGAAAATAAAAATACTTTCGTATCAATACCAATCCAAATCATAAATTGAAATAATATAAATTTATTGAAATTATATAGATTTTTAAGGACAGCTAAAAATGAAATTTAATGGGAAATAAGAAATAAATATTTAAAATAATCACTAAAAATAATATGTGTACTTTATTTTGCAATATCTGAATAAACAATCCCAGGCAGAGGTACTGAAATAATTTTAATATGCATTTGATATAAGTGATTAATACAATGCGAAAAAGTTCACATTTCGGAAAAAAACCCAGCACGAGGCACGAGATACGTGATGAGAATCTATTCATTAGGGCCGGAAGAGCTTTAACAAAAGAGAATTCACAATCACAAAATTCAAGTTGCCGAAGCTTTGACCTTTGTCTTTAATAGCTCTGCTGATTTCATGCCCGATGAGAATTTGCCATCGCAGCGGAGAAATTTTTGAATTTTGTAAATGCTATAACTTTCGTAATTTCTTTTATAAAAAGAGTAATAAGTTAAAGATCTCAACGGTCTGCGAATCTACAGGCAGAAACATTCGCGAAAATCGAATAGACTTTACACTATAATTTATAACCTATTTGCTTAAATTCTTTTTTTTCTAAAATTATTTGAGTGGCATTTAAGCAACAGAGAAATGTAAACTTTCGGTGACTTTTTAAAAAAAATGTATTTATTTGTTTTCTACTACTTAATGAAAGACGCTGTTCTTCGGAGTCTTGTTTCTCTATCGAAAAGTCTATTTTTTCTAATCTCTATTGTCTATACGGATAAAATTTTTAACTTTATATACAGAAAAGGCATTTTTCTTAGTCCATAAAATATTTTGCCATATTAGAATTTTTTAATCGGTTACTAAAGTACCAAATATCTTGACTATATATAATTCCTGAAAATAAAAGCAAGAATCCAGCGAACAATTTTGGTCAAGCACCATAAAATGTTCGTAATATAATTTGAAAAAAGATGTTCTTCAAAAAATACTTTTCGGCCAAAAATAAAAAAAATAAAAAAAGAGAATTGAGAATGTAACCAATAAAACCCCCTTCCTTCTCTTTTCTGATTTCTTTCATATTTTTTATCTTTTTATATTATGGTACTTGTCTACATCTGGTCTTTGGATTTTTGGTTTATGTCTTCAAGAATTCTATAATGAACTTGATCCACATTATAATTTTCTATTTTCGGGTTTTGACTTTATAGAATTATTTTATATTGTTTATAAATCTGTCTTTTAATAAATCGTATCTCATTACTACCAGTTACGTTTTCAGTGAAAAAAATCTTCATAATCATCGGTTTTTTTACAGTACTAGATGCGATGTTCAATGACGAGTTCGAGGAAATGTTCGGATTACATTATGAACATCAGATGCCGTCACATTTAGATCTTTCTGCAGGAGATTTTGTTTCTGTATATGTTCAAAGATTGGGAATTCTTATTGGATCTCTCAAACCAGCACCTGCAATACATGAAGGACCCATGAGACCTGAAAGAGGTCCCACAAATAATCGCTTTTTTGCACGAACGCGGCATGCCGAAGTTTTTTATGCGGACATAGAATATTCTCCTTGTGCTTTTGATGATGACATTTTTCCGACTAATCGCTTTTTTATAGAACGAAAATATGGACCTATTACATCAGGAGTCCTTATGGGTCAGAAACGTTTTTACCCTAGCGACGTTTTGGTAACAAAGTTTTCCCCTGATACTAATAAAACTTCTTTCCTATGGGGAGATATAAATCACTATAAAGAAGATGTGCCTCTCTGGGCACATAAGACTTCACATTAGTTCGCTTTTATTGTTTACCATACTGTTTAAAATTTTCTCTTTTGAGTGTGTGTGTGTGTGTTTTTGTGTTTGTTTGTCAATTATCGCAAGCGCTAGTAACGGCGAAGAATTTTATTTTATAACTCAAGTTTACTTCAAAATCCCAGTTGAAAAATTTTGACACTTTCCTCACTTTTTTTCTGCCTAACTTGTCCAGTTCACGACTCGTCCTTACAACTGCTCCAGGAAAAGATCGTACACTCGGTTTTGCCTTCTGGACTTCTCGGTTGTTGTTGAATCTAACCAAACTTTCGCTGAATGATTTTCTGATTTTAAAGAAGGAATTAAAAGATTTTAAGGTCAAGGTCCAAAGTCACAAAGAAAAAGGGTCTGACTATACCTACGACCTGTCCTGAAATATGTTTGAGGATGTTTGAGGACGAGTCGTGGATCGCCAAATTTTTAATTTCACCTGACCCTTATACATTTTTCATGTGAAAAATACAACCTCTTCTTTAGTATATCAATAGTTAAAGAAAATAAAAGTTTATTTCGAAAAATTTTCTAAATATTGTTAGTGACCATAGTCATAATGAGTGCTAAAAACTTCAACTTTAGTTTATCAAAAATTCACCGACTTTTTCAGAGGATTTTCTGACTTTCCTGACTTTTACGGACTCTTTTTAAGTTCCCTGAACTGTAGTTACCTTGATCGTAACGTTAACCTTATTATCTAATTCTGTATAATGATAGCTTAAGTACATGAACCATCTTCGTAGATTCTAATCCTTTAATTTGTATAGACTTAGTTTCTCTTTTATTAATTGAAAATATTTTTACTTTCACTGATTAGTGCTTGTAATTGTTGTATATTTGTTGTATAATCTTGTTCATTAGAAATCTTTGTAGTCATAGAAAAGTTCCATAATAAATGCAAGTACAATAGAATATGACTTCTTAATAACAACAATCATCAAAAATAATTTTAGTTTGAAATTTAGTACCTTGTGATGCAAGTGTCAAAAAATGAAATTTTTAGTTAGGAATTGATTCTAAAAGATAAATTTTCTGGTAATATCAAAAACCTAAAATTTAATTCATCTTGAAGATTCCAAATTGTTTAGCTACATTTTTTAAATTGTTTCCGGGGTTCTGATCGGAGTTCTTTGTCTCCCTGAAAAATTCCACAAAAAGAGGATTCTCTACTAGGATATTCAAAATTTTTTTCTTCGAATTATTGCTCCCAAATTTTTTTCAACTCACAAAAAATAAGTAAATTAAAAAAAATGTCCTTAAAGAAAAGAAATTTTTTTGCAAATTTTATTCAGATTCGCCAATGTTACGTAAATGGAGTTGAGACTTAACATTTGTCTTCGCAGTTAGCTGCAGAGTACAAATAAATAATTATTTTTTAAATATTACTCTTATAAGTCTGTTTGATACGGTTCCGAAAAAACCCCATAAGAGAAAAATTGGGTTTTAAAAGTTGTCATGCTAATTTAAATTTCTTTAACTTTGTTGTTAAACAAATTGTTTCTAATACGAAAATACTAATTTCAGCTGATGTTTAAATATGTGCAAAAACTCTTTTCATAATTTATCATAGTGTTACCCTATTTTCTCTTAGAATAGAGTTAAGAAGACATGAATTTTCCAAATTCTTAAACTTATTTTCAACCTTTCAATTAGAGCGAGGAAATAATCTTTTTTTTTAGTATTAGAAACTATTTGTTACTATTTATAACAATATTGTCTTAGAATAATACTAGAAAATTGTACATTTTTCTAAAATTTTCCACTTTCTGGCTACTTTTCAATTAGACTAAGGTAATAATTAAATACAAATAAAAAACATCATTATTCCAACAATTTATAATTATTTTAATAATATTCTCTGGAAATAATGTTAGCAAGTTGAAGTCTATTTCATTTCAAATTTTAAACTTGTTGTCCTCCTTTCACTAATAGTGAGGCGATAATTAATGCAATTTTACACAAATATTTGTTTCATTAAATTATTATTGTTTATAACTATTTACCTTTACATTAATTCTATTTTTTGCAGTTTCTTATCAAATTTTACACTTTTTGTAACCATTTCACTTAAAGCGCGATAATAATTATTAGAATTTATTAAAAATAATTGTTTAAGAAATTTATTATTATTTATAACTATCCTATTTTTGTGGACTGCAAAAAGTTGCGGGGTTTTCTGAAATTTTCATCTTTTCTTTACTTTTTAGTTAGGAACAAATCATATATATTAATATTAAGGTTAATTAAAAAAATTCTCTCAGTAAGTACCTTCACAAAAGGTAATGTCAGACATGTGGAGTGAACTCGGACATTCCCAAATTTGATTAATACGTTTATGTAAATAAAAAGTTGACAATTTTAGAAAAAAAGCCACAACCTTATAACATTATTTAAAGAAAATATTATTAAAAATAGAAATAATTGTTTAAACAATTTATTTTGTTGACTTGAATTAATTATTGCCTCATTCTAAATAAAAAAGTAACCAAAAAGTGGAAAATTTAATACAAATTTGCAACCTTCTACCATTTCTCTAAAATAAGATTGTCATAAGTAATGTTAAATTTTATAAACAATTGTTTATTTTTTTAACTGTGTATTGCTTCGCCATAGTGGAAAAGTTGAAAATAAGTGGAACACTCGGTAAAAACTACGACATTCTAAATCCACACTAACAGAAAATTTTTAAAAACGATAATAAATGGTCTAAACAATTGATTAAAACATCTAATTACCAGTAAACTCGAAAAACCAAAATTTTCACTTGTCGTGTATTTTTGGGATTTGGAATTTTATAAAAAAATTTTTCAATGTTATTATCGAAGGACCCTTTGGGTTATTTTGGAAATATAAATTTTTGGGGATTTTGAAAAAAATTCTGCAATGCATTCTCTGGAAAAATAGGCCAATTATTCAGACTGATTTAGAGCATTATTGAAAACTTTTTATTTTTCAATTTTTCGGAATATTCTGAAGTTTAAAAATATATCTTATAGAGTAGAGGAAAATAAAAAGTTGCATCAAACGAGATTCTCAAATTATTTTTCTATTATCACTAAACCATATATTACAGAAAGATACGGTCAGTATTCTATGTAAGCTAACAAAATTCGGCAATACCTTTAGGATGATTTAAAATGACATTCGTTATAAAAGCTTGAACCTCTTTGAATAAAAAAATAATTTTTCATGCGAGCATCGTACCTCTAAAAATTACCATACTGGCAGCACATATTTGACTAATTAGTTCTCAGAATGAGACTGATAGCGTTTCCTTCCCTTTCCAGAAGTTAAAGGAAGTAGACTGAATTGCAGTGAAGATACTGCTTGCTTCAGAGTGTTTGTATTTAATGCGCATAGGCGCTTCGTGAAAAGCAGGTCAGCCATGGGGTTGCATACTTGGCAGGCGAATGTATACCTCCACGTGTTTCCGGTACGCGGGTTCGCAACGCGATTTCCGGAAGTCTGTGCGTGCACTCGAGCAGTTCCTCGAATCCGGGAACATCGTCGCTGCCATCTGAACAGCGCTGCAATTTAAGAGCCTTTTTATTTCTACTCAGCAAACTACTCATTACACCCCTAGTGAGACCTCGATAAGAGTATTCTGTTGTTCCAATT
>JAWWLR010000003.1:84844-95875 GCA_035041075.1 Acraspis erinacei
TATATAAACTCATGTTATTAATTAATTATTTGTTTAAAATCCATAAATTTTGATTTAAATGCATCTTTTTTAGTGGAAAATTAATTTTCTTTTTTGGAAATTCATCGTATTCGTTGTGGATTCAACTATTTTATTAAGATTTTTCGTTTTTACTTGAATTTAACTGGTAGAAAATTTTTTTTAATTAATTGTTTAAACTCAAAATATAACTATTCCATGCTTTTTTAAACTGTTTTTTAAATTCATATTATTGGTTAAAAATTCAACTATTTTGATAGAAAATTCAATTATTTGCTATTGGGTGGAAAATAAATCTGTTTTGTGGACAATTGATTTGAAATTTATTGTTTTCTGTTTTGATTTTCGTCTTTTTGTTTCGCCCTTTTGAGTAGAAAATTAATCTTTTATATTTATCGTATTAAAAGTGGAGTCAGCTATTTTCTTTAAAAGTAGTTTTTTTTTGTTCACTTTAACTGGTAGAAAATTCGGTTTTTTTCTGGAAATTATTTTTTTCCACTGGAAATATAGCTATTCCATTAGGGTTGAATCTTTTTTTTTACATAAATTATTTGTTTAAAAATTCAACTGTTTTGATAGGAAGTTTAACTATTTGCTGTTGAGTAGACAATTTAACTGTTTTGTATACAATTCTTTTTTAATTATTCATCTTTTTTAAAAATGAGCTTCTTGTTTTTGAATCCAAATATTTTGCTATTAGTTCGTCTTTTTTAATTCAACTTAACTGGTGGAAATTTCGCTTATTTTGTCGAAAATTTAAATATTCCTTTTTTGTTTCATAAATTCGTATAATGCATTTTGGAAAATTGATCTATCTGGTGTAAAATTCAAATATTCTTTGCAGAAATTCATCTACTTGAATAAAAGGACCCATTTCGACTATATTGCGACTTTGTTTTCCAAATATTTTTTTACTGTAAAAAATGGAGCACCCTACTATGCACGGATTTTACGTTCATTCCTTGTTTTTTTTCGCGGGTCTAATGAGTTGTTCTACATAGTGAGCAGACTTTTTACACACAAAGAAGGCTTCAAGAAAATAGTTGAATTTTTAAGAAAATAACTAAATTTTTAAGAGAATTGTTTAACTTTTAACTCAAAATAGTTCAGTTCTTAACAATCTAAAAGAAACAATTTGTAATAAAATTGTTAAATTTTGGAATAAAACATAAGAGTCAGCAAAATAATTGAATTTGCAACCTAAAAATAATTGTTTTCAATAACGTAATTTTTAATTTTCCATAAAAACGATTAATTTTCTACCCGACCCTGAATTTTCAACAAAAAAGTGAATTTTTTATCAATTCGTTATTTTTTTAATAAATGTTTTAATTTTTAACCCAATAGTCCAATTTTCTACCAAAATAGTTGAATTTTACACATAATAGAAGAATTTTTGAAAAAAATACTAAGTAAGAGTTTAAACAAATTAATAAATAGTTGCATTTTCTAAAAAACAAATTTTCGACGATAATAGTTGAATTTATAATCAAAGAGTTAAATTAAAAAAAAGTTTTTAACCTAAAATAGAATAGTTACATTTTTAGTGTCCGAATTAATTTTAAACCTCCAAAACTTGTTAAGAGTATATTTAAATTCACAGCCAATAATTTGAAAATTAAAAAAAAAAGAAGATTTATTTTCTAGGAAAAATGATCAATTTTCCGCATTTTTTAAAATTTTACGCATCAAAATTGAATTTTCCATACGAAACTATGGAATCTCAACAAAAAGTTAATTTTTCACCAAGTAGTTAATATTGTAAATAAATAGTTTAATTTTCTAGGAAATTATTGGAATTTTTTTACCAAATATTTAAATTAAAAAAAATTTCAACCAAAAATGGAATAGTTAGATTTTTATTTAAAAAAATTAATTTAAAAAAATCTAATTTTCTGCCAGTCATATTAAACAAAAACAGAGGAATTTTATAAAAATAGTTAAATACACAGCCAATAAGATGAATTTAGAGAAAAGCGGATTAATCTTCTACACAGCAGACAAATTTTTAACAAACTTTATTAATTTTATACACAAAATTAAGAAAAGTAGGCGCCAAAGGCCTTCGAGGAATGGTTTTTAAAATCAATCTGAATACGAAAAATTTTTTAATTTGAAAAAAAAATTAAATGTATCTTTTTTTATTGTCTTTTTTAAACAAAATTATTCTTATTTCATATCTTTCCATATTAATAATCTTGCAATTATTAATTAAAAAACAGATTTATAAGCGGTTAATCTTACAGAAAATGTCTTCAGATTAGTAATTCCGTATGTACTTTACTAATTTTATTTTGATGAGAAGATTTTGAATTTTAGATTTATTAACTTACGAAGTTTTTAAGTAATTTAATTTATCTTTAAGTATTTAGTTTAATTTTTGCAATATGAATTTATAGTTCTTATTTTTCAATATTTCCTTTCTTATTATTTTATTTTTATTTCATATTTTTTTGGATCCTAATGAACACACATGGACACCAGACCAAAACCGGAATGTTTCCATCCTGGGGCTAGCAAACCTTAAATAGATTAATTTTCCAGCCGACACTGAATTTTTAACAAAAAAGTTTATTTTTCACCAAACAGTTTTCATTTCCAAAAGTCTAAAAACGATAAGTTTCCAATAAAAAATCGAAGTTACATTTTCAGTTTAAAAAATTAATTTTCAAAGAAAAAATGCATTTTCTTCGAGATAAATCGAACCAGAAAAGACCAGTATTGCTAAAACGATAAATGTTATTAATTTATGAGACATCTGAGTAATTTATTGATGTTTGGTATTACGCGACTCGATGTAGACGGGGCGCGAATTAATCCACAATGCCAGAACAATAAATCAACGTCTCTCAACAGCAAGAACAAACGATATAATTAATATTATGCATTGTTCGAATTCCAAGTCTAAACCGTATGTCTGAGATATCGGAATTGCGAACGCAGAATGTTGTGTTTCGAATCTAGGAATTCTGAGATGACGAAACAATGACGGAGATAGGGGAGGATAACGGCGAAAGCTATTCGCGGATATTAAGCAATTCAAATTCTTCAAAGTTTCTCTTTTAATTGTGAAATAATTAGGCCAATTTAAATGCTAATTGTACATATTGATATTCAGTTAATTCTTTAGATTGACTCAAAAGTAATTTCACTTATAAAATTATTAAAAGGTCATAAATTTACTGCGTTCATAATTTTTTGTCGCTAAAAATTTAAATTGAATAATATACTTAAAATTAAACAATTTCAAATTTATGTTTACCCTGTAAATCCTTTCAAGTTATAGAAACAATTTCTTTTCTATGTAATGGAAAGCTTTAATATATAAACAATGTGAAATTAAGAATGTTGAAAATTAAATATTTTTTAAATATCTTCCAATGAAAATATTAAAACTTTATATTACATTCCTTATAATTTGATTTATTAGGATCATGATTTATTTGATGCTAATCAACTTTGAATTGAAAGCATATATCGAAGCGTTAAAAAAAGTTTGGTTTAATTTTTTAACCTTTCAAAATTTATCATTTAAAAATAATTATATCTTATATTTTAATTCAGCCTAATTTTTAAATTAAGAAAAAATTATAACCGTGTCAAGAAGTTTTTAAAACTTCTAAAAGTTTGCAATTTGTAATTTCATTCTTTATATGTAATAATTCTATGCAAATTATTTTTGTTCTTGTTTCATACTAGCAGTTTGAAAATCACAAAAGCGGCCAAATTCATAAAAATTATAATTAAAAAAATTATTTTTGAAAATATAAAATAACTTCGTGTTATTCTAGTTTAACACAAATAAGTTTTTTGCAAAATATTTTTCAACGTTTAAAGAATAAATTTTAATCTAGCCGAATTTAAAAACGAAATTTGTTCTTAATTAAAAACTAATTCCCTTATTGAGCAGAGATTTTATTTGATATTTTTAATTTTACATCCTTACTTGCTACCTGAAACAATACAACAAAATCTAAAATTGGTGCAATTCTTAATCGATTTCGATTTTTTTCATAAAAATGCAGTATTAAATTTTGAAGGATTTCTATGGCCTGATTTATGATTTTTTTGTTTAAACTTTTAAATTAATGCGTGGAGTGAAGAAAAAGTAATTTTTTTCGTTTCCTTGTTTATCTTCCTGAACTTTTTTTTCTATGATCAGCATTCTCAGACTTTATGCAAGGGGGTATTTCAAAATACAAAATAGCATTATTAGGATAATTTTTATAAACGAATTAACTTAACAAATAATCTACACTGTGTATTCTTCGTTTTTTAAGTAAATTTTTCCCTTAAAATTACTTGCTTTCATAGAAAAAAGAATGTTAAATCCTAAAAATGTTTCTTCTGATATTTTTCATTACTTTTATAAATAAAGTATATAAACAATTGCCTAGTGTGGACATTTAAAGGCAGAAAGAAATGGGTTTTTTCTTAACTTTCCTCAAATTATATCGCTAGTGATGCTTAATAATGGAAAATCATCATCCAATATTTTTTTATTAATTTTATAAACAAATTGTATAAACAAATTCCCAATGTGGATATTTAAAGGCAAAAATACATCGCCTTTTCTCTTAATTTTATTGAAATTATGTCGCCAATGGTGTTTAGTGATAGAAAATTATCCTCGAATATTTTCTATCAATTTCATAAACCAATTTTATAAACAAATGTTCTTTGTAGATAGCTAAAGGCAGAAAGAAATTTTTTTAAAATTTACTTAAATGATGTCGCCAGTGATGTTTAATGATGCGAAATTATTATCCGATATTATTTATTAATTCTATAAACAAATTATACAACAAAATTTACAACTTGGGGATTTAAAAGTCGAAAAATATTTTTTCCCCCTAATTTTCCTCAAATGATGTCTCTAATGATGTTTACTCGTGATATTTTGTTGTTTCATATTTTTCATTGATTTGCAAACCATTTTTATTTTTCAACATGTAAAACAAAAGAACATTTTATTAATGCATGCAAAAGAGGTGTGTCTTTTTTTTCTCACGAATTACCTGGATAACTTCAAGTCATCCGCTTTTCAAGTAAATATATCATTTGCGGATGATAATTTCCAATCATTAAAGGAAAATTTTTCTTTTTACTTTTAATTGTACGTACTGACAATTTATTGATATAATTTGTTTAAGAAATTATTAAAACATGTCATGATACTTTTCCACAAATAAGCATCACTGGCGATTGAATTTGAGGAAATTTAAGACAACAATCGATTTCTTACGGCCTTTAAATGTACACAATGGTTCATAAAAGCTATAAAAATTATCGGATGATATAAAAGTCTGGCAATCCTGATCATAAATTTTTTTTCGCGAAGGTAAAAAACGAAAAATCGACTCTTTCTTCAGTCTTTGCACTAACATGAAAGTTTAAAGAAAAAATCAGGCTACATAAATCTTCTAAAAATTTAATGCTTAGTTTCTCTTTAAAAAAATGTTTTAGGGATTGCCAGCTAGAAGTTATTTTGAACCTCGTTTTTTTATTTCATCCCACTGTGCAATTGTAGGATTTCAAACGCTTAAAATTTTTTAAGTTTTAAAGAGTTCCCGGCACAACTGACATTTTTTAAGGTTGAAAAAATTCCAGTTATTTTGTTTCACTAAGAGAACAAATTTTATTCAGATTTTAATGGTTCAGTGCCCCTTATTTACATTACTTCAATATTGTAGAATTTCAATTTTTTCTACTAAAAGCTTGGATAAATCAATTTCTTGATGTCAATTATTATCGAAAGAACATAGTTGTGCTATTTCCAGATAATTTTCAAAAACTTTTAAATTTTAACATCCAAACATGATATCGAAAACTGCACCGGAAAAGACGCCGGAAACGACGCTTGAAACGACGCCGGAAATAACAACGTAACCTAAGTCGGAAACAAAATTTAATTCAAACAAATCCGATAATTTATAATCTTGGTGAACCTGAAACAGAAAAATTCGATAAAAAATCCACCTCCAGCAGGAATCGAACTCGTGTGCGTCGAGGGTGAAGTTCGCATCAATGACCACGACGCTACCGCAAAATGAAAACTCTGACGCAGAAAGCTTGCATAAGCCCTACTCACCATAACTGCCAAATAAAGATTTCTTCAAATATATTGTGTTATATATGATGTATAGTTATTATTGTGTTATGTATTGGGTTTAGATAAATATCTATTTCTTCACTTGAAGGAAATATTTAATTTTATCACTAGAATGAAATTATTCATAAAAAATACAAATTTATTCCAACTAATTAATTATTTTTTTAAATCAAAAATTTATTAATTTTCCGTCATTATTTTCGATTGCATATTTCTTTAGATTAAAGAAATATGTTGTTAAATTCAATATCCATGTTTTTTATTTGAAGAAATATTTCTTTAACTGGAGGTGGATTTTTTATCGAATTTATCTGTTTCAGGTTCATCAAGATTTTAAATTATCTGATTTGTTTGAATTAAGTATGTATAATAATGACAATGCTAATTATAATTTAAGCTGAAAAAAACTGTAGTTGTTTATTTAAGTATATTAAATATGTATTACAATTGAAGTAAGAACTACTTTATTACACACGCACATTTTTTAGGTCAAAAAATATTTTTTTTTAATCAGTGGGATATTTTTGTGCGTCCAATGCTTAAGAGAAATAGTTTTTAGCCTATAAAGTGTTTGCTTGACTTTAAAATATATTTCTTCTATCAATTAAAATTTCTTTCAGTCAAGGAAATATTCCCCTACAACCATCAGAGTTATAAGTATATATTAAAAAAAAATTACACGGGAACCGTAGTCGAAAACGATGCCGGAAACGACGTCGGAAATTAAGCCGGAAACGATGCCGGAAACGACGTCGACTCCGATCCCAAATTCCGATTTTGTTTCCGACATCAGTTTAAAATTCATAGATTTATATTTAGAATAATGCAAAATTGGCAAATTAAAAATGAAACATTAAAAATTCTTTTTAAAAAATGGAACACTTGAGAGTAAGCATGTTTAAATGATGTATCTTCAAAATTATTAAATTTAATTTCAAATTTAAAAAACTGAGAAAAAACCTTTTTAAATTTATAACACAATATCACAATTAAAAAGGTCGAAATCAAGAACTCAAAATTAATAATTGAATCCTGTTACATATTTGAAATGTTACTATTTCACTATGTAATAAAGTCAATCTTAAATCCATCAAAATTTCCAAATTTCGAAAAAGCATTAAATACTGAATATTTTTAAAGTAGCTTCCCAATTTCCCAAGATCCTTTACAAAATTATCTGTGAACAAAAATTATTTTACGCCTTGAATGTAAAATGATTCCTTTTCTGCTTTAGAACACAGTATGGAATTAATAAGAAGGTCTAAAAATTAATTAATTTTTTTATATTTTAAAAAGTTGTAACTTGGTTAAAAATAATTTTTGTATGAAATATTTTATAGAGTATTATTTGGCATTAAAACCTGTATACATAATAATTTGCAACCCATAGAAAACATTTTCATTTTTTTTTGTAATCAATAAACTTCCTACTTATTTGTAGTCGCCAAAAATGATATCCAAGAAGAAGAAAAAAATTGACGAGTTTTCCGTTCAGGATGCCTTTTAATCGCCTCGAAATTAATTTAAAATTTTCTCGGTCCTTAACTAATTTTGTTACAAAACTTTGTTTTTAATGTCCGCAATCTAGTTTTATCGACCCGCTGTTAATTATCCATAGAAGTAGGTTATTGAACGAAATTTGAAAATTTTCTCAACGTCACAATGTAAATAAACCATATTTGACGTCTGGACGTACACGATTTTCATGAATGATCGCCGCCTGAGAAAATACTCTGTAAAATTCAATATCGGCGACATGTGTCCCGCCTTCGTGATTCGAAACGAATAAGGTTCAGGCGTTTCTCTCAAAGAAGCGAAAGCGAGAAAATATTTGCGTAGGAGAAAACCCGAGCGACATCAGGAACTGGAAAGCAGTGTGCACATTAAAGTTTCAAACGAAACGAATTTTTTTCCTTTTCGCGAAATGTTTCAAACCCCTTTCCTACTTCTCGACCTTCCACATGGAAACCGTTTCAATAAAAAAGGTAAAAAAGAATCCATGAAAAAAATACAAATAGGTGTATATATCAGGGTAGTCCAAAAATCACGACTAGCCTCGAATAAGTTGAACCCAAAAATACTTGCATATCCAGTTTCTCTTTTGAATCTGTTACAGAAATTCCTCCCGGTTATTTTGAAAGGTGAAAGAAAAAAATCGTACTAGGTTATAAAAAAACAAGATTTCTTCATTTCTAACAATTCAAAATTTTATTCTATCGAAAATGACGCAAAAAATAAATATCATTTCATTGTTCAAAAATTGTCAGCCTCAAAAAAATTGGAGATTCAAAGTAAAGAAAAATTGTTTAAAAAAAAAAATGCAGCTTCCTCATATCTATTAAATTGCATCCTTTCCAGATGTTTATATAGTAACATTCAACAAAAGTTTCCAAAAATATTTAAAGATCAATCAAAATCGACTAAAATAGCATCCATTTAATAAACTTTAACGTTTTTTTATTTTTGAAAGCTTATTTTTAGTTGACCGTTCTATTTAAAGAATATTTTTCATTAGATTCGCAAGGTTCCTTAGCTTCTAAGTAAAGAAAAATTGATTTTTTGCCTTTAAAACGGAAGAAATATAATTTTCACTGAATTCGAAATCTCGTTTTTTCGAAAACCATGCAAAAAATGAAAATCATTTTATATTTCGAAATTTGTCAGCTTCTTGAAATTGATTAAATTGTATCCTTTCCAGATGTTTATATAGTATAATTAATTAAAGGTTTCTACAAATATTTAAAAAATCGATAAAAATCGACTGAAATAGCATTAGTTTAACGAACTTTAACATTTTTGTTTAAAAGTTTGTTTTTAGTTCCCCGTCTATTTGAATTTATTTTTAAAGTTGTTTAGAGTTGAGTTTATTTTTAGTTCGCCATTCTATTTGAGCATCCGTTTAATAAACTTTAACGTTTATTTTTTATTTCTTAAAGTTTATTCTTATTTTGCCGTCTATTTGAGTTTATTTTGAGAGTTTTTTAGAGTTGAGTTTATTTTTAGTTCACCTTTCTATTTAAAGAATATTTTTTATTATATTAGCAAGGTTCCTAAGCTTCTAAGTAAAGAAAAATAGATTTTTACCTTTAAAACTAAAGAAATATAATTTTTACCGAATTTGAAATCTTATTTTTTTTCGAAAACCATGCAAAATATGAACAGCATTTTATATTTCAAAATTTTTCAGCTTCCTGAAATTTATTAAATTGTATCCTATCCAGATTTTTGTATAGTAAACTTCAACAAACGTTTCCAAAAATATTTAAAGATCAATAAAAATCCACGGAAATCCACTGCAAAAATATCTTTAATAAACTTGAACGGTTTGTATTTTTTAAAGTTTATTTTTAGTTCACCGTATATTTGAGTTTATTTTTAATGTTTTTTAGAGTTACGTTTATTTTTCGTTCGCTATTCCATTTGAGATTCAATGTAAAGAAAAATTGTTCTTTAAAAAAATGTTCAGCTTCCTGAAATCGATTTAATTGTTTCCAATTCAGATGTTTGTATAGCAAAATTCAACAAACTTTTCCAAAAATGTTTAAAGATCAATAAAAATCGACGGAAATAGCGTCTGTTTAATAAGCTTTAAAGTTTTTTATTTTTATAGTTTATTTTTAGTTCACCGTTCTATTTAAAGAATATTTCCCATTAGATTAGTAAGATTCCTGAGCTTCTAAGTCCAGAAAAATTGATTTTTACCTTTAAAACTGAAGTAATATCATTTTTCCGAATTCGAAATCTCATTTTTCTCCAAAGCCATGCAAAATATGAACAGAATTTTATAGCTCAAAATTATTCAAGTTTCCTGAAATATATTAAATATTATCATTGCCAGATATTTTAGGAGTAAAATTCAACAAATGTTTCCAAAAATATTTAAAAAGCATTCAAAATCGACTGAAATAGGATTTGTTTAACGAACTTTAAAAATTTGGTTAAAAGTTTATTTTTAGTTCACTGAGTATCTAAAGAACATGTTCCAAGAGATTATTAAGGTTCCTGAGCTTTAAAGTAAATAAAAACTGGTTTTCATGTTTAAAATTGAAGAAATAAAATTTTTCCGATTCGAAATCTCATTTTTCTCGAAAAGCATGCAAATTATAAACAGCATTATATATTTCAAAACTTTGCAGCTTCCTGAAATCTATTAAATTGTATCCTTTCCAGATGTTTGCGTAGTATAATTAAACGAATGTTTTCCAAAATATAGAAAAAATCGATTAAAATAAAGTTTAGTTTAACGAACTTTAATATTTTATTTTTTTCACCTTTTTTCGAGTTCACTGACTATTTAAAGAAGATTTTCTATGTGATTAATAAGGTTTCAGAGCTTTAAAGTAAAATTTTATTTCTCGTTTTTCCTCTAAATATAAAGAAATAAAATTTATACCGATGAAACATCTCATTTTTATCGAAAAATACGCAAAATATAAATAACCCTTTATAGTTTAAAATTGTCCAGCTTCCAGAAATCTATTAAATCCTAGCCTTTCTATATGTTTATATAGTATAATTCAATAAAGGTTTCACTTCTTCAGGGCTGACCTGAAACTGAGGCATCAGGTTATGTTGTTCTTATGTATACTCTCTCAGATGCCTGTGATTGTCTAGAGCGCCCCACCATGGAGACAGGATGCACCTGATTGGCAAATCAGGTCTTTTTTAAAAAATCCGGGAGGACGGAAAGCCTAATCGGATTGATATTATCACCGTTGTCCCTATTGATGTTGTTAGGGTGCTTTAAGATTTGACATTTGGTCTACATTGGACAGCATAACATTTGTCCAATCCCAAAAGATTAAAGATCTTCAAACTCAAAAGCAAAAAATAAAATTTGACAAATTACTTCCAGTAAGGCAAACACCACTAACTGATACAGTAAAAAACATCTCTGACCA
>JAWWLR010000003.1:112768-127887 GCA_035041075.1 Acraspis erinacei
TTCCAAAAAGCGACCAGGGGCCCTCACACTCCTCGAAAAATATTTTATATCCCGTTCTACGATGCGGCGGTTCAATTTTGGAATGTACCTACTATATACATTGTCAGTTGACAAAAAAGGAAATATCTCATATCATCATTTTGAATTATATTCAATGATGTTATTAAATTCCGCAAATCGAGGAAAGAATAAGTCATCAGAACTGTGGATACAACCCTGCAAACAGTTCTGATTTTTTCTATAACTTTCCTAAAATAAATTAAAGATGGAAGTCAAAGGTGAAAGTTCGATAAATTATTGATTAATGCAAATTGTTCAGGGTAGCCACTGTTTTTTAAATTTTGCAAGAAATGAAATGACTTTGAATCATATAAGTATAAAAAAAGAGATTTTTCTTTCTGATAATGAAAATGCCCAAAGATAAAAAATATGTAAATTTAAAAATCATTTATAGAACCACTTTTTTAATATTATGTTTTAAAAATGTTTAAACGATAATTAATGCATTCTGATTATGAAGTTAGAAGTTAGAAGTGCTTATGAAGTTAGAAAAAAAATCTTGAATGATTTTGGACAATTTAATAAGAGAATGGAAATAATTATCGAATAATTTAAGATAAGCTAATTTAGAAGTCAAAGGAATTGAAATGGACTTCGGATTTGACAATTTAGTATTGAAGACTAAATGAATATTTCAAATTCAAAATTTCTGAAATTCTAGAATTTTAAATTGTAATTAGATAACAAATTATAATTTAACATAAAAGTTGATTAGACTAATTTTTATTATATCAAAGAATAATTTGAAGTATACTAAATAAACTTTCAAAATAAATAGTAAATAAAAAATGCGAAACACTTAAAATGAAAAAATTTTCAACACCACATTCTTGAAACTTTAACGAATGCGAAATTCATTTGAAACTGAGAAAATTTATAGTAACAAAAAATGGTGATCTCAAACCTTTTTTATAATGAAACCCTTTTAAATTTGAATTCTATGAAGTAAATTTAAATCACCTAAAAACTAATATTTTGTTAATTGTTAACTAATTTATCCAAAATTCGAACAACTGTATTTTAGTTGCAAAATTAAGACATATTAAAAGGAAAATTTTTTAATTGAACGTTCAACATATTAACTCAGAACTATAAAATTATTGTAACCATTTAAAAGCGTCGAAATGAATTATCTATTGCTTAATTAGTTTCAGTTACATAATTTAATTTTTATCTCTTTTTATTTTAATCCTAATTTTTTATTTTCTCATTTCAAATCTTCCTTTAGAACTATTTTGCGCCTTTTAAGTTTTCCAATAACATATTTTTTTGTTTTTAAATGATTTATTTGTTTAAATATTCTACTAAAAATCGGAAAATTTTAAGAAATTGCATTTACAAAAAAAATAAATAATAAAGGACAAGATTTCTCTAATATGAATCCATTTTTGGAATTGTACAATTTTAGGCTATCTATAATTGTGAATTAAAATTATAGAAGAAAACTTTTTCTTCGGAACAATGATAGATACGAAAAAGCTTTACGATACAATTCTGCACGTCTAAGAAAGTTCTATGAAAAATTTATTATTTTCTTTAGCGATATTTTTCATAGTTCTAGAAAAAAATTCAAAAATTACGTTTTTAGCGGAAAAAAATTCTCCCTGCCTCAAAAATGGTTTAGCCCGCATGACGCTGCTAAGATGATTTTATTTTATTAGTAGCAACTTAAAAAAAATATTTAGGAAAATAAAAAATCGGGCAGGGGGGGTTTCCTCGAAATTATACTTAATTTTTTTTTTTAATTTGAAGAAATCCTGTGTGGAAAAAGCCCCGCTGAGCCCTCTTAGAATGAGTGCTCCCGGTGGGGCCCACATGGATGTTCCACGCGTGGAAATTCTACGAGGGCCCCCGTCTAGGGCCATACTTGGTTGTACAAAAAATGAATTTCTGATAAAAATTCGATGACACTTTTTTGAAATTCAAACTCTGACAATATGGATGTTCCATAGGACCCCCGTGGGGGGCCCTGCTCGGTTACCCTCATGGATCAACGATTAAATTTTCTAAGTCGGTAGGGTGAATATTTTAAATCCTAAAAAATGGATATAAAAAATACATTTAAAAGTAGTTTTCATCCGTTCTGAACTTTCTAAAAACTGTAAATAAAACCTACATTTTTTACTTTTGTAACAAAAATTTTTAAGTTTCTATAAATAAAAGAAACGTATTCTATCGGTATAATGTGGACTAAACCATTTTTGAAGCCAGAAGAATTCTTTTCCCTCTAAAAATCTAGTTTTTTTAATTTTTTCATAAAATATAAAAATACACCAGAAAAGAAAGAGATATTTTTCATATAACTTTTTTCAGACGCGAAGACTTTTATCATTTTTTCGTATCTATCGAAAAAAGTGCACAAAAAATGTAAAGATTTATTTTTTTGAGGAAATCAATTAACGCAATTAGAATCAAAAATAAAATGATAAATATCTTAATAAAGTCGAAGGGTATAGAGGTTTAATGACAATAATCAGGTTTTTCAAAAAATAAAACTCAAAATTCAAATATTCGCATAAATTTTTAGAAAACATTCTGTCTGCAAATCGGCAAATACGTATCGCCTAATTTCCTCTAAAAAAATATATTTCGCCCTCACGAGATTCGGATATTTCAAGTGTATTGCCCTGCTTGATTTGAAATTTATTCGGTATACGTGCTTTAAATTGGAAATTTAAAGAAATTACAAAAGTCACGAATGATGAAATACGGGAATCTCCCGCCGTATTACACTGAAACCGCAGTTATATCCTCTCTCACTTATATCCTCTCGCCCTTATACATAACTCATTTACATCCGCTCAGCATCCACCACTTTGCAGTACCACGTGACAAACAAGCCAATGAGAGCGCAGGGTGGCCATTTCCCCTTTGCTGAGCAGCATTGGTGGGATCCCCATCCGGAAAGATATAAGTGAATGTTTACGTTCTCGGACAGCGGATACAACCGCGGTTCTGGTGTATTTATAAAAGTTACATTTATATACAGTTGGATATTTATAAGAAATGAGAAAATATATTTGTAATTAACTTTTGTAATTACTGTTTATCTATTCATATTTTTTGAAAATTTTTAAATTTAAATACAAATTTACTTAAGTTTAATTTAAAAATTCACAGATGAATATTTAAGGGAGTATTATAGTTTTATATTATTTATTTACGTTTTACTTAAAAGGAGTATACGGTCAGAATGACTTTAGAAAAGTTCCATCCTTAATAATTCAATGACTCCGTACTAAGAAAAATGACACCTGAAAATATCTGGAGATACCATTAAAAACCATTTAATTTTTAGGTAATTTCCCTTGAAGTTGCAGTGGAAACCCTGAAAAGTCAGTTAACGAGATTACAGAAAATACTTTATTTATTTTAAACTTAACATCGTTTTAAAGTAAGTTTAGATTTTTAACTTCAATATTTAGGTAAAAAAATGTTGGTACTAAAGACTAAGATGTACATTTTTTCATGTTACAGGTACGTATGGCACATTCAGTACATTAATCTCCTTTTCCAAGAGAAGTAGATCGTCTTGTTGGTATGTACAAAAATTTTTAAAGAATTTTTATATGTGTAGAAAATCTTAGGAATTTCAGCAAATTTTTTTTGAAGTCAGCACATTTTTTAGCATGCTTAATGTTTTCTTTTTCAAAATATTAATATGTAAAATATGCAGTGAATTTTCAACATAAAAATAAAATAAAATTTTTTTTTTATTACTTTTCAAATTCATGAACTTCAAATAAAAATTTATAAATTTATTTTTTGTGTGTTTCGTCTTAATAATTTATTTTAATTTTTCATAGTAATAAATTATATATTCAAGAATATTCTGCACTAATTTTTTTTGGAAAACTTTCACGGGTAAGAGTATAACTCTCATATCCACGGTCCTAGCGAGATGTCGGGCCTTCGGCTTCATTTTTTATATTTTTATTTACATTATATTGATATTTATTTATATTAAATCATACTTTTTGCTCTAGGTTGGATTTTTTCCTTCTTGACCTTCCTTTTTCTTCTCTGTTCTCAATACATCCAAGTCCCGGGTTCAGAACCCCCGTTTTTAGCGACTTTAAACTCTCGAAACAGAAGTACGTAGTGCGCGAGTACTCACTCGAGTATGTTGCGCAATATTATTCATTCCGATTGGAAACGGTTCAGGTGGCCCTAACTGTTTATTTATGGATGCTTGTGATATATATTTAAGATTAAGAGTCTACTTTTGTGAGAAAAACATTCTCTTTTATTTATTTAAAACTATAAATTTTATTTATTATTATTAATTATTTTATATATATTTTCTACATTATTTCTATGTTTTCTACAGACTTGATGAACGGCTTTTTATTGAAAATCGCTATTTAATTAAAAAGGTCAATACTAAACCTACATGTAGTCATAAATATTCAGTTTTTCTTTTTATTCAAGCCAGCTAGGTCGATGACCGAGATCATAATCTAGCTCTCCGACGTAAAGAGTGTTATTGCCATCTGGCATTCGTACAATAACGCATGGTTTATTACTATCCGGTAGTCTTTCATTAAGATGATAACGACGAAGAACTGCTGATAAAAAAATGTTATGTCCTACTGATACAAAACATTGATGAAATTCACTAATATTATCATTGAGATTAATACCATGTTCGAAAGGTCTGATAATTGCAATTGCACCATTTAAATTAGGCAGGTTTATATAAACACGCTGTGCTGAATAATGAGAGTGACGTGGATTTTCAACCCAGAAAGGAATTGGACGTCCCCGCAAATTTTGTATCATTCCAGCAAAAACACGATCATCTGGCATATGTATATAAACACGACTTTGTCGAGGAAACCCAGCAATTAGGGGTTGTTGATAGGTTCTGGCTCTTCTTAGCGCTGCACCTAATTTTGTAAGCAAAATTAGCTGTATCAATGTATTATGTACGGAAAAAATAAGTTGTTTTAAAGTTTATGAAACTTTTTCAAGAGCCGTGAGTTTGAAATAAAAAAAGTTAATAATTATTGTGGATTAATTTTATAAAAATTCTTTGAAAGATTTATAGAAATTAAATTAGAAATGTTGACTATTTTCAAAGCACTGTATTATATGAACTAGAGAACAAAGTTCCGGAAAATTTAGAGTTATTCAGAGAACGCTTTATGCGCAAATGCTTCTGCGCATTTGTAATTTTTCTAATCACAATCGCGGAGTACGCTACGCCGCACCCGGTACGGTTCGTTTATTTTTTCTAAACTTATAATTATCTTAATTATTTTGAATAGCACCGAATTAAAAAATAAGATATTTCATTAATAATTACAGCCAAGGTTGAAAATTTAATTATACTTCTGCTAAAACTTGGATTGGATAAATTCCCTCCTAATAATAAGCCATTAACAAACTAATAATGCGCTAAAATAACACCATGCACTTTTCAGCCATTTTTGAGAAAAAAATTCTAAAAAATCATTGCACTCAACATGGACTGCGATGGGATATTGCATGTATTTTTTCCGAATTTTTTTCACAATAAAGTCTTCGTTTATTGCAACTTACTATTATACTTATTTCAAGCAAGCCAAAATATCCATTTAAAATAGTTATCTTATAAAAAAATTAATTTTCTTATCCCTTAAAATTCTTATTTTTGAAACATGCTTAAATAAAATAAATTTTCTGGAAGTTGATTACCAATTTTTTTTCACTTTTTCGTAAAATTTCCGAGCTGGTAGTTACTTTGCAAATTTAAAAATAAATTTCGGATCAAAACACTGTCTCACCTTTATCCAATCAAAGATCAAATTGATCCGCTATTAGATAAAATTTTCAGCATCATAAATAGATTTTGCAATAGATTTAAAACTTGTGTCCATTTTTTTTTATAAAAAAGTTTACGAATTTTCTTGTAACTAAAAACTTTTTTTTAACTGATTTCTCTCCGGCGGTGTCTCTTATCGTTTAATAATATTATTATAACAAATTATACTTGCTTGTAAAATCAGTAAAAGCTATGCAGGTAAAGAGAAGAATAAAAATCTTCATTTTTATGAATGATGACAATGACCGAGAACTGAGAAATTATTTTGCAGCATTCAATCAGCGGCCTATATAATTTGCTGAAGGTTTACAATTCAGTATAATTTAATCAATGTCGAATGAAGAATGTTGACAATGAAAAGAAGAATTTTTCATATCTACTTGACTTATTACCAATAGAACCTTCAGAAATGTTTAAATATACTTTTTGTTATCTAAAGAGAGGGTGAGAGGGAGTGGGGTTGGGGAGACTCTTTACAAAAGATTTATGTGACAATAAGTTTATTTTTGTATTGTAAGTGTTCTTGATAACACAAAAAGATGAATTAGATACTGAAAAATATAAAAAGTGAAAATATTTATTTATGTATGTTTTCCAGGATAGAAAATATATATTGACAGTTCGCTATTTTCATTTTTATAGCTTCAACTAATTCATATTGTGCAATGAAAAACTTTTTTTATCAGGGTTCCAATAAAGCCTCAAATTGTGTGTGTTATGAAAACAATTTAAGGTGCGTGTTAAAACCGAAAAGATATCGATTTTATGATAATATTTAGATGTCTAAAATAACGAAAATTTTAGAAAATATCACTTACCTTACTGGCTAAAATTTTTACTAATTAAGAAAAATGTAGACAGTTTTTTCCCTTAAATTTAAAATATAATTATGAAAAAGCTTTTTAAGAATTTTGAAAGTTTTCAAGAAACAGAAAATGTCTCAAGATTCCTAAAAAAATTTTATTATTTATTTTTTGAGAAAATATTTAATCATATTTTCAAATTTCCGAAAAATATCTTCAAGATTTTCGGACGATTTTATCTAAATCTCAAGAATTAAAAAAAAATTATGAAAAATTCGAACTGTTTTAAAATATATTGAGAAGTTTTTAAGAAATTTCTAAAATTATTGAAAACCTGAAAATATTCAGAAAAACGTAAATAAATATGCTGATTACTTGTAGATTTCAAAAATAAATTTTAAAGCTTTCTAAAGCTTTCAAAATATTAAAAAAAATAAAAGGGTCCGAAAAGAAATTGGAAGGGTTCAATGCAGTATTTTTCTTTTGATAAGATTTTCAAAATTCCAGGAGTTTGAAGATATTAAAAGCATTCTAAATCTTTGAAAGATTTTCAAAGATTTATAAAATATTTTTTTACTTTTTCAAAAATTTTAGAATTTTTTCAAGAATCCTCGCAAATTTAGGTTTATATAGTATAAAAAATCAATATAAAATGGAAATAGTTATTCCAGATTTTTATTTCGTATAATAATTATTTTTCTCGTATATCAATAATTTTATCGAAGCTTTTTTTCTTGACTGGAAAATCTGATTTGACTGAAAAGTCAACTATTTGGTTAAAAATTTGTCTCGCTTGATTAAATTCAACTGTTTTCAATTTGAAATTATATTCTTTTGGGTTGACAAATTCACTATTTGGTTAAAAATTATTTTTTCGATGAAATTTTGATTTGACATATTAAATCTTCTAAAATCTTTTTCGATTTTCTTAAGAATCGTAGGCAAATTATATTTATCTAATTCATATAGCCTAAAATAATAACATGAAAAATTAAAAAAATATTAAGAAGGCTTATAAATATGAGAAATGAGGAACAAAAAACGCTCCTTTAAAAGGAACTTAACGTATTTTTAAATGAAAAAAAAACGATTTTTTAGTTGTAGGACAAGAAATGCTTATTTTTTCTAATCTTAGCAAGGTAAGTAATATTTTTTGAAATTTTCCTAAATTTTAAAAATTTTTCGGGATTAAGTTTATGTATTAATTTTAACTTTGGCATTAAATCGCAACTTTACGAATTTTAATACCTACTTAATAAAGAATTTGCCATATTGTGCAAGATGGTATAGTTCAAATTATGGAAATAAACATTAAAAGATTAAAAAACTTGAATTCTCGGCACAGCAATCTCCATGATGATCTCTAAATGTGTATTTTTTTAACATGGAATAAATAGGGGATAAAAAGGGGGATCAAAATAGGAGATCAATCTGACCTAAAGAAAGAAAGTTCCATTCAAAGTTTTAGAAAATTTAAACAAAAAAGAATTTCATGATGCGCTCTAGAAAGTATTCTGTCTGATTCATTAGGGAGAGAGTTTTATATATTAAAAAAATTAAATATGGCTTACCGAATTTATGATTCAATGGGTAACTTTTTCAGCGCAATAGCTCATACTGATGAACTCAAAAGCCGCCCATTAGAGGATCTATGAAAACCAGGATCCAAATTCGTTTTCTTCCTTAAGGGGCATATTTTGGCTAACTTTTTGTGCTGAATCCGAAACGTAACTCCATATCTTGCCTGTGTCGCTCGTTGAAACTGTTGGCAGATTACAACCTTGATCGGAAACTAATATCAAAATGATCGACAGCAAAGAACTTCCGAAGCTTGGATTCCTCTTGTATTTCTGGAACCGAAATCAGCACTAGAAAGTATAGCAGTCCAAAATTCAAACTTGAAAACAGGATGATGGAATATTATAGTTGCAAAGTGGGTAATCAAGCTATCCAAATTGTAATAACTGTGGAGGCAGGAGATGAAGAGAGTCTCTAGAAGTTGGGCTGCAGGCCTGACTATAGGTCGGAGATGATTAACATGGTATGCCTGCCAAAGAAAGAAACTACACCCAACGACAGAGCTCCGGATTTATTTTTGGAAGATGTGGACGAGAAAACTCGCAGCTAAACAGGACACTCTAAGTCACCCTTCCAGTTTGATTTTTATCCAGATCAGCCTCCACCAGTCTACACGAGAATCTGTTATCATAAATAAACGTTTGGCAGCAGAATTAACGGCTTTTGCCCTATTACAAAGACCTTGTTCCTACCAGGCGGTATGTAGAGGCAAAAGTAATAAGAGCGGATCATTCATTTATGATAAATCCGTCAAAACAACTAGGGTAGCACTTCATTTTATAGGTGGTATTAACCTATTATTGACCTACCAAGAATTGGTTCTGAAGAGTTGATGACAATTAAGATCGAGCCCGATTTAGACGATAGACGCGAACATATCGTGAGTTCCTCAGCATACCTGCTCTTTGACTTCCAGGACCCACCATTATCTGAGGTCTTGAGAAACGTGGTAGACTGCTGCTGTGTTAAAGTATGGCCATTCCTCATCTTTTGTGGTGGTGACGCACATCATTCAAATTGGAGTAGTTTCTTTGATCTTACGCTCGATACATATTAACGAAATGCTAAGGGAATAGAATCTATCTTCGGGCACTTCTCTATCGGAACATAGAAAGATATGCTTCATCTTTACAGCGGATAACCCTGAGGCCTAAAGGTATAGGAAGCCTAAATTAACTAACTAGGATACTTATAGGAGCAGAAATGTATTAGTAAATCGTATGAGGATAATTATCCTCTTCGCATTGAGAAAACAGACAGGGATGCACTGTGGAGACTAACCTTAAACTTAATATTAAAGACCTGAAAAAGGGTACCCAGAAACTCAATCTTGACTCTGTGGTATAGCAAGCTATAATGGAACGAGGATGCTTTACTGGTTGGACACAATCATGATCGGACCCATAATAGCATATGCATAAACGATCTGGTTGCCAAGGGCTGAACTAATCAGTATTCTAAAATAATTGGAAAATATCCAAAAGGATTATTGGGGATATGAGATCATAACCAATATTAGCTCTTGACGTCATTGTGGACATTGCGCCATTGCACTTTACACAATGAAGATTTTGGCAGCGGTCGTCTTCTATGGCCTGGTGGTATGCAATAGCCTTAGTAATTTTGAGCTGACAGTTCTACATAATAAGACATATAAAGGCCATTACGTTTATATTTGTTCTTACAGTCATGTTGCACACAAGTGTATTGCATCCGAGGAGTTCACTTTCAGACTAGTCTGGAGTTCGTCTGGAGAAGTCATTATCATCCCAATCTTTAATTATTT
The DNA here is from genome assembly GCA_035041075.1 of Acraspis erinacei. Classification (NCBI taxonomy): domain Eukaryota; kingdom Metazoa; phylum Arthropoda; class Insecta; order Hymenoptera; family Cynipidae; genus Acraspis; species Acraspis erinacei. Next base: position 122,802 of record JAWWLR010000003.1, read on the forward strand.
TTTAATGTATTTCCTCGGATTTTTAAGGGGATTTTTATTTAATATTTTATAGATATTAGAATTCGAAAAAATGACATTCATTTACCATTTTCATTTTCATTACAATACATGAAAACGTTTTTAGACATAACTTCTCATATATTTCAGAAATAAAACATAACTGTAGTACCTTCGATAAAACTTTCTTTGTCATGCAATGTTAATTTAGGTAAAGATGTTCAAAAAATGGGATAATATCAATATTCTTTAGAAAATTTGTTGCGAAAATTGTCCTGTTTGCTATGTTGGTGAAACAAAAAGAATGCTAGACGTACGTATACAGGAAGACAAAAAAAGAGAATTTGTTATAAATGTACATTGTAGCTCTTATAATCATGAATTTAATTGCAAAAATATAAGAATTCTGGAGTTTGAAGCTAATAATGTCAAAAACGATTAATTTCTGAAATGATACATTTTAAAATCAACAACAAGAGTATTAATAAAAAGGACGATATTTATGAGTTAAAACGCAGGTGAAAACTGCCGTTAAAAAATGTATAACTATAAGTTTCATCTAATTTTACTTATCTGTACGTAATAATACGTGAATTATACTTAAGGTTTCATAGTATAAATACCACCTCTGAGTCTCAGGGTCTTCAGTTATTGTCATCATCTTACAGACCACTAAATTTCAAACTTAGACTAGTTGATGGGGAAAATATTGATGTTTTTTTCAATTTAAACAATATTTCATTTCATGGAAACTCTTGGCTTTATTATATAAGGTTTAGAGTAACGTTTTTTCATCATTATGAATAACTTAATGTGCTTTACTGGTTCTATATGTTGGTTCATTTTTAATAAAATTTCCGCCTGAAGAAGTCAGCGAACCAAGCTGAACAAACATTGCAAAATGAATTGTGATTAATTATTGATATTTACCTCAAGCAGTCAACAGAAAAACTGTTATTAAATTTAAGTGTGGAGGCTGGCACTTATTATTCTTTTGATAATAGAACTACGATCGTTTTCGGAACTATCGGTCTCGATGAACTGGAGTTATACATCATCAAACTCATTACTTACCACAAACACCAGAAGAAAATCGAATAGGAAAAATGGCTTCCATTCACAATTATCCGAAAAGGAAAAACTCTGGATACTGTGAAAGGACCATTTACCTAAATTGAGAGCACTTTGCAGCACAGTAAGAATTATGAATTTAAAATATAAATTAATCGCGAGCGCGGCTCGAGTAAGACTTCAGTCTCAATTTGTCTATTTGGAATCACAAAATTTAAAGAAAACAAAATGTTTTATTGTGGCAGTGTTAAAATTTATTGCGAATCACAATTAAACGTTAGAGTAAATAAGAAATGAAGTCAGTCCATGTTGAGAACAAAGACCTGTAGAAGAAATACAAGGGAACTCGTGGCTTACTAAAATTGTGTGTAATATTGCAACAACAAAAAATACAAAATAAAAAAGTCGTCTAGCCAAAAGTTGAAGAAACCTTAGTTTGTGCACAAAACAGGTTCAAAGTTGGGTCTAATCAATCAATGAGGAGCGAGCTTTAGCGAATTTAGTCGATTTTCCGTCGACCAGTCGGTTTTCCATTGTTCATTGTAAAAAGTAACAAACCTTTTTGAGTTTAGGAGCAAGCCTAACATAAGATGACACCTTCACCAACAAAAATAGTTACTCATTTATGTTCCTGTTATTGAGATTTCTGTTACATAACTTGCAATAAAAGTAACAAAAAGTTGAAGATCCAAGAAAACAACCAGAATTTCTTTGTTGGCATTTTGTTACCAAGATTTAAAAAAACAAAACATATTTGATAACAAAAAAGGCACCCTCTTTGACACATCTCCGAATTTCTGTTTGTACAAAACTTGTATAAAAAAATCTCAACATTGGCGAAACTAGGCAAACTTTCATCCTTGAAAATTCCTTTGCCTATCAGTAATATTTTCGTGAAAATGATTCAAATTTCCACTGAAGATCCATGTGTATCTACTCCACAAGTGAAATCTTACGTCTTCGAACGTAGCGAGGAATGTTGAATACCTATAAAATTCGAATCCCTAAAGAACTATTTTTCAGACTTGCATTCAACAAAATACCTTATGACTTAATATTTCCACCGTTAATAATCCACCTTTTCGTAGAACTAAGAAAGCGTAAACAAACTGAACAGTTTCTCAGACGATGGGCAAATTTTTTCTACAAATAGCATTTTGCTGTAAAAATCAGAAAAATATATTTACATTTTTTGGTTCAAAGGTTCGCCCAAAAAGCTTTAGAATTTATATTTCAATACTTAAGTCAATTCTGTGATATGTTGCTATCTCTTAAAAATAATTATAAGTTTTTGGTCAAATTTGGGATGCTCTCCGAAGTATTCCATAAGCGAAGAACTTTACAAAAATGTGTAAACCATAAGTTTGACTCATGCAGTAGGGACTGAAGGAGTATTTTCTAAAAGCGAGAAGTTCCCCTAATTTGTAACTTTATGGAAATTTGTCCTGTTTTAAAAAATTTACGTATTAAGTTTTATCGTCAAAGTGGAACCTTGTCTATTGCGTTGCTTGGATAGTTTTTCATTAGAGAATGCAACGAGCACAGTTTCACTAAGACTAAAAATTCTAATGAATTTTTCAAAAGAAGCAATTATTATTAAAACTTCTTTTCGATTTCAGAAAATACTGCATCTGATTTGCTTACATGATTGAAATTTAGATTTTAAAATTTTTGCCGGTAGCTTTTTCAACATGGAATACAATAGGCAAGCTTTCGCAATGGCGAGAATCTCTAATCTATTTCTTTTTCAATAAATCTTTTTTATAAATTGCTGCATCACTTATAGTTGCATAATGCGACTGTATATTGCCGACCTCATTGGAGTACTTTTTCGAGCAAAGCATCGAACATATAAGGCTACACTTTGACGACAAACTATTATGCGTTTTTTAAACAAATAAATTAAGAAAAAGGCTTGCTTAGAGAAAGGTATTTTTCTCAGTTCGATATTATTAATAAATATTATTGGAAATGATTCAAAGTATAAAAAAAATTTTGCAGTTTTGAACTTTGGATTTTGCAATAAAAAATGTAAGAGTGACAACTCTATAGGGAATCATGCAATACAGGAGCTGAAGTGTCTCTCCAAAAAGCACGAAACTTCATACGAATTTAATTTGGAAAAATTTTTAAAACATTAAAAATCAAAATTTAAAAATATTTTATTTGCATTTGATGTATTTAAAAGATACACTCAGAAAAATGATTGTTTGAATCTAAAAAATTCTTTCTTTGATATAGAGATGACAAATATTTGATTGATTCAAATATTCTTTTATTAACAATGCTTATTTGATTCAAACACGCCATTGTTTCACTTAAGCAAAGTTTAGTTGAATCAAACAAATTCTATATTTGATATAGGGTCAAACTAATGTCAAACAAGAACCAAATTTTCAGTATCCAGGTTTTAGAGAAGCCAGCTAGGACGAAGCCCGTGGTGATAACCTAGCTCTCCTACATACACAGTGTTATTGCCATCTGGTATTTCTACAAAAACTTGCGGACGACTAGTGGTCGGTAATGGTTCTAGGCTCTTGTAAGGATTAAGTATTCCTAATAAAATATTGTCAGTTCCTATTTTTAAAAAGCAGCGGTGTATTTCAGGAATATTATCGTTGATATTGATATCATGATCGAGATGTTTGATACTTGAAACGAAACCTCTGCGGTTAGGCATTCTTATAAAAACATGGTGTTCTGAATGAATTAATTGATTTGGAATTGTATTTGTAACCCAGAAAGGAATTCCATGGTTTTTACGATTTTCAAGAGATCCATGGAAAACACGATTATCGGACATATGGACATAAATCTTGATCTGTTCATGAAAACTAATAGTTGTGGCTGCTGCAGCTGATGGAAGTGATATATTTTCTCTTGGTGGACTTGGGTTTGGTCGAATTCCTCTTGGTGTACGTGGGCTTCTTTGTGCTTCACTTAAATTTGCAATTCTTGATGTAGTTGGGCATCTATGGGCTGCACCTACATTTGTAATAAAAAAACTGAAAATTTCTAAACCCGTTTGCTATTTTTGTATGCATGAAGGCGCATAAAGGAAAAAGAAATAAAAATTGATGGAGGATTGGTTGTGGTGAATTTTAGGTTGGATCTAGTAATTAATCCTGAGCGCTCCATCTAGCGGAAGAAACAGGTAGTGCAGATCAATGACAGTTCATGTTCATTCACGTCTTGTAGCTTGGTCCAGTATTGATGAATGGTAATCGCTTATTATTATTTTCTAGTTGATTCGTGTTTTAGATCGAACTTTTTCCGTTAAAAGGCCCTCGAAAAAAAATTAGTAGAGTAGAATTCTACAACCAAACACACTTTATTCATTTCTTCGCAATAGCTGCAATACTTATGCCCTGTTTTGTATTATAATTTTTTAAATTGTGATTTTTGAAAAAAATACATAAGGTATCAACGTTTCCATTCCATATTGATCCATATCCTGCTCAGGTGGAGTAAGACGATATGTCAGTTTTGGTTCCTGTACAGCTCCACGTTGCGTTTATATAAGATATTTAACTGCCCAAGACTCTAGTTCATATGCTCAACCCCACAGTAATATTCAGCAACTCTAAAAAATAACCCATGATACATTTAAAGAACCCTGTCTCAGCTGTCTTCAAGCAAAAAGCCTTAAAAATTCAGATTGAAAATAGCCACCCCAGGCAGGGGTCAAACGTGACGTAGAGCAGTATGGGATGGGTGCGTCGATATAACCAAATCTTTAATAATAAAATTTTTTGCACAAAATACAGCTGAAAACTTCGTTCGGACCATTTTTAATCCAATGGATGGTCGATGGTCCTAAATGTCAAAATTATGGCTTTAACCCTAATTTTTAAATATGAAGAAACGTATGGGAAGTAGAAAACCCGAGCGTGTAGCAAGAAGTGAGTACAGTATCGAGCGCGAAGCAGGTGATCTGACAGACGCGCCTACCGTGAGATGAAAATGTTCCTATGTGGCAGGCGGATTAAAAAAAAAATATTATATTTGATAAATAAAA
>JAWWLR010000003.1:185342-198116 GCA_035041075.1 Acraspis erinacei
CTATTTTTAAAATTATTTACTAAACTTTAGAATGGGATTCTATAATATCAAGGACCGACAATTGACAAGAAAGTTAATTATTTTTCTCACATTTGCGGCAATGGACCCTTGTTTGGGGTAACTTTAATGATGATTTTAAATTCCCTGTTATTTCACATTTTGCATTTGCAATTTTTCCCTTTTTATATTAGATTTCTTTTAAATAAACCAGAGATCCCTCTGATACCAAACTCATCAAAAAGTTTGTTGACATGATGAAAACTTGAACGTTTTTTTAATTCTGATTAGATAAAAACTGTATAAATGAACGGAATAGTATTATACTTAAATACACTTAGTTGAAAATTCAAGAAAATCTAGGCAGGCAAAGAGCAAAATGATGATCTTCATTTTTATGTGTGGACGCAGACGAATTTGCATTGAAAGCCGAGGATGGAAGTATTTATAAAATGCTTTATTGAATCAATTGGAATTAAATAAAAGAGTAACCTAAACTGTCGGATCATAAGGAATGATCCATTCTTTAAAAATTGTAATTGTTGAGGGAGAAAAGGCTATGACTACATACAACAGAAATTCTCGTATCTTCTTGGTGCATTATTCACAAAGTCTTCTGAATTATTTAATTTTACCATTTGTTTACCATCTATACTGTGATTGTTCAGAATAAAAGAATCTCAGCTGTATCATCATTTTCAGAGCATTATTTCATTATTTGCATTATTTCACCAAAATAAATTAAAAAAAAAAGTATATTTGGCAGAAATATATTCAGCAGAAATAAAAAAATTTCCCACTTCAAGTATATATTTATAAAGATTGTAGGGGATCGTGTTGAATTATTTCTCCGTCATGAAAACTTGAAAAAATATCAGTGAATTTATTGGAACGAGGAAATACTAATTTATTAATCATAATAAATTTAACCAAACGAAATAAATGCGTAAACCTACAATAAGTAAGAAAATTTGATGAAATTCATGGTTATTCGATTCTTAGGGCATTTCTTTCTATATTCTGAAGCACTTATTCGGAGATAGAACTTTTTTTAGCATCAATATATTCAGAGATATTCAACATTTTAATGTGCAATGTCACATACAACTTTTTATACCAGTTTTTCTGAAAAACACAAAAAGATAGTAAATTCTCTCTTTCAGGATCCTATACCGCCGAAAAAATACTAAAAAGTTCCATCAATTGATGATAAACAAAATCTTGTTACCTGGTGTTATTCAGGAATATAATTACTCAAGGTGAACTATTATACAAATTTTTATTCCGAAATTTAGTTATTTATACAAAAAACTATAAAAATTTACAACCCCAAAACCAGTAAATAATTTGTATTTGATTTTAAAGTTTCGGTATGTGATTGTTCGAAACCTGGTCCAAAAGTAGCACTTTTTAGATAAAATGAAAATTCTAGGATTGAAAATTGGAAAATTGTGATGTTTTGCCTCTAATATTAAAAGCTGCAGAATCAAATATTTAACAGTAAAAGCTAATGTTATCACAGAATAAAAGGCGGGGATACGTATTAGTTTTCTTGGCAAACAAATATGTTTTTTGTTCCGCCAGGTGCAAAAAATATGACAAATTCACATATTATGGTAAAAATAATGTATACAAGAAACTTTAAATTTCATTATTGATTGCAAATTCACAGACATAAATATTTGCATTTTTATCTTTGACGTACAAACATTTACATGCAATAAAATTATTTTTCAAGAAGCTTGAAAAGATTTTAGTAAAAAGCACGCAATTTTAATTTACAAAATTTACATTTTGAATTATAATGATGGCACTGGTAAATTAAAGAAAATTGAGGTAATCAGTGATTTGAATGCAGGTAGTATGCAATAACACGGTTTTGCTCGAAAACCGCTATGATCACACACTCAACAAGTCAAGGCTGCCGACAATCAGCTAGCACGTTTATGACAGTATGCGGGTACTATCTGGCGCTAGGAAAAGCATAAAGCGGAGAGAGGGAGGTGGATGACAAAAAATAAAAAAATTTTCTCCGACCCATCTCGACTCATCTAAAACCCTTCAATTACTGGCGACTACCCACCCAAACCACAGACGGCTAAGGAATTTTAAAGAGAAGTCTGCAAAGTCCAGCATACAATAAATGAAGGCAGAAGTAACATAAATAGGTTCAAGTAGCTATGCAGCATACTTACCAGCTTAACTTACCAGCATCTGGCACGTATTCCCTCCTCATATCTAAAGTCAGAACATCTTACTCCCGAGTATTGGTTGAAGGACGCACAGTTCTCTTCCTGTAGAAGGGTAACTTCTCTGATCCTAAGAATTGGAGGTTAATCACTTGTCCTAAGACACTGTGGGAGAGCTTCACAGCTATCTTAAATGATAGGATTGTTTGCACAATCGGACCTATGTGGTGAATGATGTACGAACAACGCGACTCCAAGAAATGCGTAGCAGGATGTGAAGAAAACCTGATTATCGATAGATGTGCCCGGAAAGATGCAGAATCCTACCAGCGCCGCCTATGGATGGCCTGGATTGACTACCGTAAAGCCAGATTTAATATCTCATCTGGAAAATATAGTGTGACAGCTAACCACGTTGCCTTTAAGAAAGATTCAGAAAGTTTGGAGTCGAGTTTGGGTTACAAAAATGAGACAATGTTAATTTGAAGAGAGGACAACTTAGTGACATACTTGAAGACCCGTCAACAGAAACTCTATGCGACCCCTTGCCAGGTTCAAGACGTAAAATGCTATGTAGATACAAACATCTTATACGACAGATTGGGTCCTCCGGACTGTTCGGAACTATCGGTTCGCCAGGTCATGCACATGAACAAACTCTTGCAATTTAAGTAAAGAGAAGCTCAGGAGGCTAATTAAACACTTGTCCTTGACTTCAAAATCAGAGGTGAGCTGAGGTTTCTTAAATATCACTTTACGATACTTTTTTCACATTTGAAACCAAAACATTCCCTATGATATTTGCAGAGCCTGTCATGTACTTTATTACGACCTCGGTTATTCTTATGGTATTAGAAGTACACATGGTTAAGGCCGACAGAGCTTTAATGACCATGAATTGAAAATTAACAAAATATAGATTTTAATTATGGTTTTACTTTTAGTTCTAAAAGGCCTGTGGACATACGTGTGGCAAGAACAAAGCTTCATGACAATCTACATCAAGAAAAAACGCGACTTAAATACGATACTATGAACGATATACTTGACGGGGATGTGTAACCCAGAAAGGATTTCAACGTTCTTCCTAGTTTTATACTAACCTTGGCGCAATTTCATAACCCAAACTCGATTCCAATTTGCCGAGCGAACTATTTGAGAATCCGTAGAGTTAGATCTAGGATATCTTTATTTTAAGCATAAATCTTGAGGTCTTCAGTGTGAAATACATAAGAGACCTTATTTTTTTTTAAATCCGCATTTGCCGTAAAAGTACTCTTCGGAATCACAAAGTGCGAAAAATAGTGATAATAATGTAAGATAAAAGAGAAGAGGGTTCATAGTGTTACACTAAAAGATGTCTTTCTGAAAGGTAACGTTGTTAGTTGTCACACGATGTTTCCCAAAGAAAATATTGAATTTGGTTTCCAAAGCGACATAAATTTCTCTATGCAATCTAACATGAGTGGATGAACTTTTAAACTTTCAACCAAACAGATGATTACTCTATGGGAGATTGAATCACACTTTTTCCAGTAATCAGTCCTTGGACAGGTAACGCTGGTAGGATGCTACGTCTTTGCAGACATATCTATCCCTGCGCAGTTCCATCCTACATCCTGCTACGTATTTCATTTCATTAAGCCGCATTGTTTATACATCTCTCGCCACATAGGTCCGATTGTTCGAACAATCCTATCATTAAGGATAGTTGTAAAGAGCTTAAACAGTTTGTTTAGGCAAGTTCTTCACCTGTAATTCATAGGGTCAGTCAAGTTGCCCATCATCGGGAATATCATTGTGCTTACTTTTACCAACAACTTCGGAGTGTCTCTGCCGGCTTTAGGCTTGAGGTGAAACTATGGGCCAGAATCTGGTTTCTTCATTCAGTGGATACTGGAATTAGTAGACCTATCTCCAAAACGCATCAATCTCATCTAGTTTGGGCGGGTGGTCGACAGTATCTAGAGGATCTTGGAACTGTCGAGGTGGGTTAAAGAAACATTCTTCCGGATGGTCAGCATCTTTAAGTTTTTGAGTCTGTAATGACGCTTCCGCTGTCTGTGCGCGCAAACTGTTGTCAGGGAAATTCATGTAAAATTTTATGTCGTCAATCACACGCTCAATGTGCGATGCGTATTGTCATGAACATCCTATCTTTGTACTAAGTTGATGTATTCGTCTTATAAGCAGACCTTGGTTTTGTTTTAGGGAAATTGATGGGTCAGATGTCGTACTTTTCGGAAAAATCTTTTCAAAGTGCTTGATCAATTTCAGTCAGATATTTAGGCTTGATAGAAACCTGGATGTTGATGCTTCTCCTGGTTTTAAAGCTTCATTTCTTTCTATATTAGATGCCGGACAGCACGTTTTCGTAGAAGTTGATGCGAAAAGTGCGAGAGCTCTAGGTATTTCTCGTATCACACAGCATGCAGTCGCACCTTGTAACCTTCACGTGTAGAGGTCATATTGGTGTCGTAGCACTACAGCAGGTCATCCCAGAGTCGATTCATCCATTCGACGAGCGGCATCGAATAGAGGCGAGGCATCGTTCCAGCTCTAAACATCGAGTTTTTCCATCTGCTTTTATCATTCAAGCCAGCTAGTTTGACGCACGGGATACATGATGATAATCGATTAGTTAAAGCCGAAAGAGCTGCATCAAAAGAGAAATCTCAGTGATGAAGTTACATATGTCAATTATGCTCTTAATTTTTTATTTCAAAAGTCTAAGCATAAACGCGGGGAAATATACAGATCGAGCGCCTTACGGGCAAATTATTAAAAAATTAACATATTAAATAGATAAAACTTACAAGTATGGTCAAGAAATACAATTCAGGTAAATAGCAGAATGAAGCTGAAGAAAAGCATAACCTGAAGTGGAGCGTTATGGAATAAAGGCATCAATCTAATTCTAAATATCCAGTTTGCTCTATATTTGTTATTCAAGCCAGCTGGGGCGACGACTATAGTCATATTCTAGCACTCCAACATAAGTGATATTATTATCAGGCATTCGTACAAAAACGCACGGTCTACTAGAAATAGGTAATTTGTCATGATTGCAGGGGTGAAGCGATGTAGACAAAACACTGTTGTTTCCGATTGAAATAAGACAGCGGTTTCCTTCATAAAGATTATCATTAACATTAAGAGTATGATTTAGAGGTGACATACTTGAAATCAAGCCCCTACCATTAGGCATTTTTACATAAATGTGATATGTTGAACGATATGCTCTATGAGGATTTGTAACCCAGAAAGGAACTCTACGTCTGTGAAGAATTTTGAGATGCCCAGAAAAAATTCTATCATCTTCCATGTGTACATAAACATTGCTATATTCAGGAACATAAACTGTTGTAGCTGGTATGGTTGGTAGAGCTGATGGATTTTCTCTTCCTGGATTTCTTTGCATTGCATCTGGGTTTGAAAGAATAAAGAGAGATTTATACTTTTCTTCTACACACACTGGAAAAAACAGGTGTTAATAATCCCTTAGTATGTAGATAAATAGAAAGAGTTTGGAAAATTATACGTTAATTTCAATGAAGGTAAGCATACGGGATTAAAAATTTCCTTGATATTAACAAAAATATTTTTCGACAACTTCTATCGTTAAATTAGCGGATAATTACGTAAATATATATGTTGTATTTCCTCCTTGACTTAATCAATGTATTAGGTACTTATACTTTCCAAAAAGTAATATTTCAACAGAACGCGTCAACTACTTGCATATTACCGAAGTCAGGGTAGTTTGAGGTTATGAACATATAATATGGTATTTTGTGTTAAATGAAAAGTTCTTTTTATGTAATTTTAAGTTGATCTGAATTAGTGCCTTCTTCTTGAACTTTAAAAGTAATTATGAACTTAAAATAAGACAGGAATTATATTTTGGTTCGAAACACTTCGTGCAACTATTGCTTTTAAACTAGCCACTCGAAGTTTCCAGCTTTTTACACATCTATCTGGCACCGGTGTTTCTTATTGTTTTAAATTTTAAATGTCGTCACAGGCTTAAGATGGTTACTGCCCAACATGCCGAAGGCATTTTTGGCTCAGAGTTGGATTTTTATGTTTTTGGAATAGTTTTGCACCAGCTTTCCCTGTATATATTATCAGTCACGGACGCATTTTTATAATGCAATCAAGTGATCTCATGAGAGAAGTGTGCCCCCGACATATTGGACAAAGACTGATTGTTACCCCCTCATTGATGGACTGGGTTGAAGTCAAGTGCACGATGGGGGACCTACAGCTTAAGGTGGGTTGCGAACCACCAGAACCCCGGTAAAGGTACATAGAAAAATTTCCAGAGGTACGGGTCAGGGATCAAACCCCGGACCTTTGAGGTGAAGTCCGAGCGTCTAACCAACTGAGCCACCGAGCTATTATTATAATTATTATATGTTACTATACTAACTTGAAATTTCTAGAAATAATATGCTGGTAAATATCAGATTGGCGGTCTTCATTTTTTCCTGGACGAAGAGAAAGATTAAAGACTAAAAGCGAATGTCGGAAGAATTTATTCAATAGCTTATTAAATCCGTTGGAATTAAATATAGCAGTGAACGTTTACTATCAGATTGCAGAGAATTATTTGTGTTTGATAATTCCTAAATTGCGGAGAGAGAATTATCTCTAATCTGAGATAAGAGACATTCTCGTATCAGCTTGATTTATTATTCACAGGTTCCTGAGACATTTTTAATTTGACTGGCTTACCACGAATACAAAAAGGGGTTTAGTAAATAACATCTTGTTTTCTTAGTTGGCCAGATCGCAATTTTGTAAAGGCAGCCTGCATCAATCTGCGCACGAAATTTATCGCTTATATAATTTAAAGAAATTATAATATTGTTGGCGATTAAACCAAAGGAAGTAATTATTGCGAGTAGAGGTCATAAAAGGCACGATTTCATGACAACGCAGAAAAATTGTTGAAGCCACCATTCTAAACAACACAACAGAGAGCTGTGCACCGACCAAACGCGACATGGAGCCTAACGCATCGTGGAACGGTATGCATAGATTTATGCATTATTTTAACCCTGACGATTTTTTGCAATGGTTACCGAAATCCTGGAACTTTCTCTATAAAATATGCAAAATAAATATAGAGATTACGTTACAGAGATTTCCACAATATGAGATGAAGAAGACAATAAAAGCTTTGAACTTAGATTTTTTTATTTACTATTTTCTTCTTCTCACTTGAAGGACGGCACCACGCGAATACATGTTAATAGAACAATTTTGCGGACAATAACGAATTTCTTTCAAAATTCAAATGGCCATAAAATCATGGAAAAAGGGATAGTTCAAAATTAATAAAGGATTAAAAAATTTTTTCCTCACAATTGTTTAAAAATTTTATGTAGAATTGTAAGATTTATGAAAACGCGAAAGAAAAATTGCTTTCCTTGATGATCACCCCCTTGAAGCGTTGAATTACATTTCATAAAATTCAAAAAGTAGGAAAATCTATACAATTATGAGAGGTATTATATTACGTCTTACTCTCTTATACTTACCAGGTTTTCCAGGTTACCAGGTTTTATATTACCAGGTTTTCAAAAAAATTAACTACAACAAAACAGAAGTACTAGGAAAGTTTGATTTTATTTATTTCATCATTTTTAAAAGTGCTAATATGAACTTTCCGGGATAAATGTATAGACAAACGCCTACTTAACTTATTATTTTTTATTTGAAGCAGTAGTTTTTTGGGACACAATTATTAGAAAATTTCCTCTTAATTTGTTTTTATCTTTGCAATCCCAACATTATTTTGAAAATATGTACCTTTCTAGCAGAGCTTTTTAGAAGAAAAGTACGAAAAGCACTCGAAACGTTCTCATATATTTTTCCTCTGGAGACTGTGATAAAAAGGGCCTACTGAATTAGGACGTATTTTGAACTTTTTTGACACTTTAGTGCTGTGTCAGCAGTGGATTTGGAAAATAAATTTAACTGACACTTTAGAAAATTTAAGAAACAAAATGGAAACGTAGCCCGCAGTAAATACAGTATCCAGTAATTAAATATCGGAATTACTCAGTATGGGTACTGCATTCCAGTGGTGCTGGAATGCAGACCACGTACCAATATAGCTCTAAATTTCCAGTTTTTATTGTAGCCAGCTAGGACGATGACCATGGTCATAATCTAGCAGTCCCACATAAGTGCTATTATCATCTGGCATTCGTACAAAAACTGTAGGTCTGCTAGATCTCGGTGGTGCCTCATGATTGTAGGGGTGAAGAACTGTTGACATAAAATTGTTCATGCCTATTGAAATAAAACAGTAGATTTCTTCACGAAGATTATCATTAATATTAATGTTATGATTCAGGAGTTGGAGACTTGAAATCAAGCACTTGCCAGTAGGCATTCTTACATAAACACGATGTTCTGAACGAAATGTCTGATTAGGATTTGCAATCCAGAAAGGAATTCGTCTACTATTGCCAAATATAAGAATTCCAGAAAAAACTCTATCATCTGGAATGTGTATATAAACACGAGTAAATTTAGGAACAACCAGCGTTGAGTCTGGTGAGGCTGATGGAACTGGTGGATATGGTGGAGTTGGCAGATTTTCTCTTGGTGGACTTCTTTGCATTGCACCTATTTTGGTAGGAAAAAAGGGAGATTCATAAAGTTCTCTTACACACACTGCACTGCTAACTTAATGTTAAAGATTCGTATGTTTCAGGTACTTTGTCTTTCATCAAGTATTGTAAAAATTTCATGCCTACTAGATGCTTCGAATTTCTATGGCAACTTTTCTTAAATCCAAAACTAAGAATTCCTAAAATTATTTTAACTTGATCTAAAAGAATTGATAGGCTGCAAAATTTTATAAGTGTTAGTTTGGTGTCATTTTGAGGTCTTCTCCAGGACAGTTGTCTATTTTTCCCCGTCAATATGCGTTTGTCAAATCGGGTCGAGGTCGGTTCGAGCTTCAAAAAGTTTCGAGTTATGAAATGATTTTTGTAAAGCATCTCAGAATTTTGCATTCTTACACTAGATTCCTTTCCAGCAATTTAAAAAATCCTCTGGTACCGAATATCATGAAATTTTTTTTATATTATGAAAACTTGAATGTCGTGTAATTTTATTTACCTAGAAACTGTTCGAATTAAGTCGACTCGAAGTTTTGAGACTCCTGTACACCTTTGTAGTGAAGGTGTTTCTCATTTGTAATTTAGATTCTTATCTTATTCTATCAATTCTTATTCTTATTCTAATTTATTTAAAAATTTTGTCACTGGCTTAAGATGGTTATTGTCCAACATGTCGAAGAAATTTTTGGTTAGTTGGATTTTATATTTTTTGGAATAGTTTGCACAGGGATATCCCGGTATATATAATCAGTCAGGCACGAATTTTTATAATGCGAGCTAGGGATCTGCTGAAAGCTGTGTGCCCTGAAATATTGGATAAAGCCTGATTTTTACCCCATCGTTGACGGACTGAGTTTCAGTCAAGTACACGATGGGTCATTACGCTATCAAGTCACGACTATTATTATTATTATCATCATTTTTATTATTATATTTTATCGGACTCACCTGAAAAGTCAAGACAAGCTATGCAGATAACGAGCAGAGTGGCGATCGTCATTTTTTCCTTAAAGATGACAACGATTAGGAACTAAAGGCGGATTTCTGAAGAACTTATTTAATTATTATATATTTTATAAACATATTAAATTGTGGAGGGAACAAGATCTTTAGTCTCAGATAAGAAATAAGCTCTTATCTACTTGATATATTATTCAGAGTCATTATTATTATTTAATTGACTTTTTGTTTTATCGCCGGCTATGGAGTAACAAAATAAACCAATTTGATTTGCTTTATAGATACATATTTTATAAAATTGGTCTCTAAAAGAATTCAAATGTGAAATAAAAGCTCAATTTGGTTAATTTCATCATTTATAATAAAGTATCAAAGAGTGACAAAATATGATCAGCAAATAGCGATTTTGTACACGAAAATGTTTCACCTTCTTGGCTTGAAAAACATGGTGTGACGTCACCCCCCATCAGAGCCGAAGAAAATAAATTGTCAGTGTGATAAAACAATCAAAATAATTAATCATCAACCGCTTTGGTGTGAAAGGGTTTATTCTTGTGGAATATGAGTATGCTAATATACGTTAAAGCCAGTTCGGATAATTTTCCATAAGTTTGGTGAATGATTTTTTGCGAAGTGTTTCAATTTAAACGTTGGTGGGACTCGAGGCGTAAACGCAAAAAAATAAGTAAATACGATAAATGAAGTTAACCATTTTAAATATTTATTTTTATTTGTTCAATTTATTAATTTAGAATAATAACTACTTTACGCGAATCGATTAGATTAAAATTTTAAGAAAGAGACTCTTATCTGTAAAAGATTATTTTTTCACAGAATAGAAGGACGGGACACGTTTGAATTTTCTGATTCAATTTTTTTTGCATTCAAGCAAGTGAAAAAACAAAACTTTATGTTTTTGCATTGTTTTAAGCCTTTCTCATCGTCTTAAAAACATAGCGGGTAGGTAAAAATAGAGGTCAGATTCGTAAATCTAAGTCATAAAAATTATAGTACCTAGAGTAGGTTGAAATAAAAGTAGGATTCCTTTTCAGATCATAAATGTTTTATTTGGAAATCTATCATACGGCACAGACTCCAATTAATATTTTACCTACCACGTAGAGCGAAGTAAATACAGTATCAAGCGTGAAGCGCAAGGTCTATGAGACGCGCTGATTGAGCGATAAGAATGAGACTCGATTTTGTTTTAAATCAGTATATTTCTCCAATAAAACTTACATATAATATCAAAAATAATGATGGATGTAAATAGCAGATTGATGCCGGGCACCAAAAAAACGCACACACCGCCTAAACCTAACGAGGAGTGGTATGGAATAGATTGCTCCGATTTAGCTCTAAGTATCCACTTTTTTTAAGCAAGCCAGCTAGAATGATAACCATAGTCATAATATAGCACTCCCACATAAGTACTATTATCATCCGGCATTCGTACTAAAATGACTGGTCTACGAGATCACGGTAGTGCCTGATAATTGTAGGGATGAAGAAATTTTGCTAAACAATTGTTATTTCCTATTGAAATAATGCAGCGGTCTTTTTCATAAAGTGGATCATTAATATTTATAATATGATTTAGAGGCATGATACCTGAAACTAAATCCCTGCCATTAGGCATTTTCAAATAAACACGATATCTGATGAAGGATAAGAAAAGGGAGTCCGTTATGGCAACCATATTAGATCCAAAGTTTTTTTTTAATGAAAGAAATATGTTCGGCAACTTAAATTAACGGATAATCAAAAATTAATTTTAGAAGAGTTTCTATAACTAAGCGTTCAAGAATTCTATGTTGCAAGTACTTGGACCTTCAGCAAGGCTTGTAAAAATTGCAACCCTGTCAGATGCTTCGGTTTTTTACGTGTGATTTTATAAAAACACAAAATTATAATTTCTGCAAATATTATTTAAGCGAACTTTCACATATAACTAGACGGTAACAATCCAGCAATTTACATTGCAGTACCCCTTATTCACAAAAATTTATAGTTCACAAAAGTTATCAGAATTTCGGCCACTCACATTGCGACATCGCTCATAGGTCTTTTCGTTTCAATTCGGAAGAAAATAGCGCGCATACGCGGCAACTTTGACGCTTGCTGTGAGATCGAAAAAGTCTATCCCTTTGGCTAAGCCAACGTTAAAGTGTGTGCAAGTATGTCAATTTTAAAACTCGCGTTTGTATACAATTTTGTATCTGTAAGTGAAAGTTTAATAAAGGTAATCGAGGAGAATTTTAATAAATTTCTTTCATTCTTGTCAAACATTGTTTCCTCTACATCACAATTTTTCAGCAGCTTCTCGTTACTGCCATTTAGGCCGTTGACTCAATCGACTTTCGCAAGCGCACATAAAACTTTCGGCACCTGTATTCATCCCCGCTCTCAGTCTTTAATAAAATACGTGCCACTGCCTTAAAGCATTTACGCAAAGAAGCATTTACCAAAGAATCGTTTTCTACGTGGCAGTTGATCTACTACATGGATTCACCTACAAATAATTTCTTTAAAAAGTCTTTCCAGGCGTCTTTTTCTCTGTCCGTATCATATAAATTTCCTCTGTTGCCAATAAGGTGCCTTGGATGTTTCTAGATATTAGAGATCTAGACAGCTTTACAACTGAAGAAGAAGTCAGAGAGGCATTGGCATTAGATATTCAAGAACTCGCAGGAGAGCTCAAGGTCAACTTGACAAAGCCCAACAAAAGACGACAGGTCATAGCGATCGCAAAAGTAGATAAGCTGACAGCTGAGTATTTACTCATACACCAAAAGCTTTTTTTCTGGATTGTCATTGTGCAAAGAACATATTTTATGAAAGCTTTGAAAATGTCGAATTACGTACCTGAAAAAGCCATTTTGCGAGGATGTTTAATAACGTTCTTTCATGTAAAGAAAACGGCTGCTGAAAGTTATAGATTATTTGTTGAAGCTTACGAGGAAAATGTTATAACCCAAAAAACTTGT
>JAWWLR010000003.1:209740-221892 GCA_035041075.1 Acraspis erinacei
CATCGTAGAGAGTATACATAAGAACAGCATAACCTGATACCTCAGCTTCAGGTCAGCCAACAAGATACTTGCTATTTAATTTCCTTGGCAGTACTTCAGTACCTCGGATGATTGACTGGAACGCTTTTTCTATTTTAATACATTTTGAAAACTTAAAATTCATGAATATTTTTGTCTCTTCACATTGATGTAATCAAGTATGCCGCCCAAAGAAAGAGACTTTCTAACAAATTTTGGTACGAGCAGCGAACATAAGACAAGGGACTTTCATGCAAATTTTGTGAGTCGTAAGGAACACGCGAATCATTCAACTTTGAGTTGCAATAAAAAGGAGCTTCGAAGGCTCATTTATAGCATTCAAGGAAAATTCCTCATTAGAAGAATGTTTCCCTCTCATTTGAAGTACTATCGATTGTTGAGCTGAATTGTCATTTACCTGCGAAGACGATTTTTTTTCTTCGTAGTTTAGAAAAAATGAGTATTTAAAAGCATTGTGAAAAATTCCTGAAAGTAATCAAGAATATAATGAACAAATATGGACAACCACCATAAAATGTCCCCATTTCAATCTGAAAAAAACGCCTTCCCTTTCCTCTTCTAAAAAAGAGAAAAGAAAATAAGAATTAATTCTTCATTTAGACAAAAATAAAAAGGAGGAAAGAAAAATGCGAAGGCAACCAACCAACCCCCCTTCCTTCTCTTTTATTTTATTTTTTATTTTATTTTATTTTTATTTTTTTACTTTTTTTATTAAATTTTTTTTTATTTACATATCGAAAATGGTGGCAGTAAACGTGTCCTCTGTTCTCATGGTGAATGATAAATCCCTAGAATGATTCGTCTGAAATAAAAAAATCAAATGAAATCTTAATCGGTATACTTTTGGCTCTACAATAGCTACACATGAAAGAAGTAGGCCTTCGAAAATTAAACTAAACCGGACCACGGGTTCTCAAGAAGTCGAGTTCACCATGTAAAAAGATACTATTTTAAACAAAATCGTTTGAAGTTTTTTTAATAAAAATATTGGAAAAAAGGTTCTTACCCTCAGTCGGCGATTCTGGGCCTATGAATAGTTGTTCTGCTTCCTTTTATATCCATGCTGTGTTCGGCACTTTCACACTCCAATCAAAACCTTCACACTCGGTAAGAGGCCCTACACTCGGATAATACTGAAGAAGTACAAAATTCGGAAGAGTTATCTATTTTTGATATATTTTAAATAGAAAAATAAATATAAGGCGTGTTGTGACAAGTAGCAATTGCAAACTACTGCGCGAATTCAGAATTATGCGTGGCAGCATGATCTGTATTGTTAACGATTCTCGGTATTATCCGAGCCTACACCTCGCTTAATGCGGAGTGATAATAGAAGTTCCACTGTAATTTGAAGAGACATAAGTCAGTAAAGTGAATGACGCTGAAACAAAAAATGAAACAAAATAACTTGGATACTACTTGAAACAAGCAGGAAACCTCACATGACGACTTTGCGAGGATCGTCACTTGGGACGATTGCTAGAGAGATTGATCAGTAAACTGGGTAAGAGCAGTTATTCAGAACAGACATGTTATGAATATGTATTCACAAAAAAAGTGAAAAAGTTAGGTCCATTTTTAGCAATCTCTATTTTTTTATAGAAATTCCTAATTTAATTATGAAAAATCAATAGAACAATTTTTAAATAAACTTCCTTTCGAAGTTCAGGTGCAACCGTATCTTAAGTAAAATGTTTCACATTTTCTGATAAATACTTTTTCAGTTATAAAAAAGTTAGGCAACTACTTTTTTTAACACGATAATTTTTAAAAATTTATTTCTCGGAAATTTTGCATACCTATTGAAATAAAAAAATACGGCATACTTTTAATTTAAATAAAAATTATCTGAGTTTCTCAAGGTAAAATATCTGTGCGCGTGCCAGATTATAACGTCTATAAACTTAAAAGGCTAATTAAAAAAGGAAACGCGCAAATATTTGAGAACATTTATATATGTATACACGAAGCATCAGTATATTCCTATATTCTAAGAGAATGAGGACCTCCTACCCTTTGGTCTTAAACCTGAACATTATTTTCAATTTTGCTGGTGAGTGAAGAATAAATTAATATAATTTTTAAGTATTTTATGGTAGTAAGTATGTTTCAACTTCTATGTTACATTAGTGAATGTGAGATACTATGTAAACACTATGAATAGAACAAACTATTATTACTGATATTATTTCTTTGCTACTTCCGTATAATACACAGTTTTAGGAAAGCAGGAGAAGTTGGCTGAAACTTTAAGAATCGATTTTTTTCGTAAAACCAAATACAGTCTTCTACATCTCTCTGCATGAACTTTTGGGCAGATTAAGCTCTGTCTAACACACATGGGCTTCGATAGGCCCCAAAAGATGGCGCGCTCCAATACCTGCGCGATACGTGTCGAAACGTCCAATTATCTGCTCGGTCGCAAGTGCTTTAACCCATCGTCGGTCGCAATATTTGGCCGCCTTCGGCCTGTCACATTGAGTCTGACAGACACACAACTTGAAATTGTCATAACCTCCATTCCCCTTACAATTGGGTGACCCCCCTTTGCCTGGGCCTTCTTAGGGATCTAGAGCAGCGATTCCCAAACTTTTTTCGCTCTTTCTGGGGAGTGGCAGGGTCGCCACCCTCAAATTTTTTCACAATACTGGAACTCAAGAGACACTTGACGCCGTTCGCTAACTCTCGGTTGCTTGCTTCGAGTGAATTTTCCATTGTTACAGAATTAGAGCCGCTTGAGGAAAATGAAAATTTGGTAAAATATTAATAAATTGAACTTTAATAGACTTCGTTAGATTATGAAAGCAAAATTAAAAAAAGATAGAGGAAAATCGGATAATAACTTCAAGAGCTATAGCACTTTTGTTACATTCACAAGATTGGTAAATTTTTCATTTCTTAGTTCGGATATTAACCGATTTTCAAGAACTTTTTTTTCATTTACTTTAAATTATATCACAAAATAATTCAACTAATTAAAAATTAATTGAGCCAAATCTTTATAATTTGAGTTATTCTAACTTCATAACAATGAAAGGGTTATTCATGTTAGGTAAACAAAAGTCGTCGCATGCTCAAAGCGGGGAGCCTGCCTCGAGGCCTGCCTGGCTGCCCGGCCCGGGGTGGCTTCCTCCTGCCGAGGGCAGCCTAAGCTGCCGGCGGCACTAGTTTGGGAAACGCTGCTTTATAGCAACACGGTGCGGTTTATTATTGCTATGGTAACGTGTTGTCGCACCGTGTTCCCACTAAGGGTCATAGCGAAAGCGCAGTACATCTACATGCCTAAGTAGGGATCACTGACGGAGCGGTTCTAATTTGACAAAACAAAACCAGATTCTGTAAATTTTCGTAGCAGGAATCGGTAGATTCACTTTACGTTTAGTTTCCGAGGACTCCACAATGGCGCAATTATAATTGAAATTCGAATATAAAATGTATGAGCTGAAAATGAATCTTACTCACTTTTATTTCTACCTATTCTAGCACTATGATTTTTATTACTTAAACTTATTTATATATCTTTATCGTAAGTGTACACAAAAAATCAATTACATTAAAATAAAATAAATGTTCTGTTATTTCATAATTCCTTCTTATGTTACATTGGTTAAAAAAATATGATCTCTGTAAGGAGGAACGGTCTAGAACTTAAAATGATCAGATTTTGTTTAAATTATGAAAATTGGGAGGTATCTTCAATCGAAACTTGCTCTCTAAATTGTGTAAACTTTTGGAGTCTGCTTTAAAAAAAACAGGTTTATTTTTATGTAAACTTATGGAGATACAGTGAATCGGTGCTAATAGAATTAACTTTCTACCTATCTCTAAGGATCAGAATAGAGGAGCAGAATTTAATAAAATCGCAAATACTTACTCCTCAAAGTCATATGAAAACTGCAAAAAGTTTATCTGATCAATAAATTTACTTTGTTAATAAATAATAAAAGTTTTTGGTGCAAAAATATATTTGATGCAGAGTTCGATGACTTTTTTAAAGACTTCTCAAATATGTCAAAGTCACATAATTTTGGATCGGCTTACATAAGTCATTCCTCCTGAATCATATTTCAGTCGCATTCCGAAATTTGCTTTAATTTAGCAGCGCAAAAATTATTATTAAGAATTTTCAAAATAAGAATTTAATTATATTATTCTAATACTATTATTATTTACGTCAAAATATGAGTTTCAAATAGTTCTGCTGGTTGATAAACAATAATAAAGAAAATATAAATAAGTTTATTTGTTTCTAAAAGTTTTCCAGATGCTTGGAAATCGTTGTCATTTATGTACACGGTTAGAAATGTTCGAGAAATTTCGACACATTTAGGAGACTAAATTGACTGAAAGGACCCCGCACCAAATACATGGTAAGAATGGTCGAGTTTGAATTTTTAAGGTCTATGATACTTTTTTAGTTTATGGTCTCGCGATCAATAATCTTTATGGCAAAAACTCCAATTATGGACAGTTTTTGCGCTACAAAGATTTAAAAGTCAGATTTTGGTACATATTTTTACCTGTGGAGTGGAATAAATTACATTTTTTTCTCCACCCTTTGCATTGCTGTCGTGCAAGTTTATGCAGGAAACGAATTGAACGAACGAACAATGTGATGTAATCAAATTGATAAGCGCTAAGCGTTCGGGCCATGCGTAAAGCGTTTGGGCAATGCACAAAGCATTCGTATAATTACTTGTTATAGAGCTTCAAACACGAAATTCGATTCCAATTGTAAAGGGGCATTTGGTTGTCTAAATCGGTGATAAAAATAGCTAATTCACAGACGCATGAAAAGCGCTACTTTCATTTGAAATACTGCCTCCTAAGTTCGTCACAAAGTGCATAAGTTGAATGGCCAGACAAAAGAATCGATACCCAGCGTTGCAATTTGGTACTGATCAACCAGTTTTTTTCAAGCACTCTAAAGCACCTTTTCCAGAATTCTCCTTTTGTGCCAACGCTTTCATCCTACCTTCATCGCTAAGCGTTTACTAAAGAAAAACTCCCAGCTTTGTTGTTTGACTCGGATTAGCCAGTTTAAGCCAAGTAGTCTAAAATTCCTTATAAGGAATACTTATCTCGTCCTTACGCTTCCACACAACCAATTCAACTCCCAGCGTTCATGTTTTGGGCTGATCAGCCAGTTAAAGTTCTCAAGAATCATTTGATTGTATTTGTGTTTCCGAAAACAGCACCGCAGGGGGTTGATTTTGTGATCTGCGTAATCTCTAAATTTGAGTTAGTAGACATTTTACTAATTTATTCAGTACACTGAATGACTGAAAAATGACTTTCGCGGATTCCATCAAATTTTGACGTTTTGAGACCCCCTGATTCAGAAAAAAATAGTTTTTACGTCGATGTCGCTCTGTCATTGTAGTCTGTAACCAAGTTCACATTTGAAAGAATTATTCGATTGGATTGTCATTTGGTAGACTTTATAAGGACATGGAAAAATAACCGAGTTCGTTAGCCACTTTTTAAAATGAAATTTTGAAAAATTAGAGCATTTTGAAAAATTTTTAGGCCACTTTTTTCAAAATTCAAAAATTCTGTGTACGGATAATTATAGTATTTAAAAAGTCGAACAATTTATCTTAATAACTTTTTTTTAAATGACCAGAGATATAGCATTTACAAAATTCCAAAAAAAAAACACGAAAATTCACATATTAAGCCAAACAACGCACGATATGAAAGAAATTCAAGAGAAGAAAAATGTTGCTTTTTGAATAGCCTACAAGATTATCATAACAACTTTTTGAATTTTCATGCAAAATCCAAAATTCAAATTTTGATGGTATAAAAAATAATTGAATATCCAAAAATTACACTTTTTCGGTAAAACTATGCAAAATAGGTAAGAGAAGATTAGACAAGAGTTGTGCATTTGAAAACGATCTACGAATTCGTTCTTAATCACTTTTTGATACCATGCGTAGTTTTCGATTTAATTGTGAAAAACATCATTAACAGTAAAAAAAAAATCTGCCCGCTGCGTGGGCACATTCTCATTACAACTTTTGTCTTAATTTTTGTTTCGGTTCACGTCGGGGGTTTCAAAAAATTTAGTTTTTGTATGTTTTTAATACTATTTTTCACGATTAAAAACATAAATAGAACTATCAAAAAATGTTTGGTGACAAACTAATTCATTTTTACATTCTCTTCAGACAAGGTATTAGGTTTGTGTAAGATTTGACCCATCCAGTTTTTGTCAAATGTCCAAGTTTTGAGAACCCCTGAATACCGAAAAACAAGTTATTCACGAATGCGTCTATTTGTCTGTATTTATGTTTGTCTGCCTGGATGTATGTATGTGTGTATGTATGTGTGCACGATGACTTTTGAACAAATTAATCTATGAGATTGGCCTAAAATATGCTCTTTTAGTGTCCTAAACTAAAGGCCAAGTTTGTTAGCCAGTCTGTGTCATTTTCATGCCAAACAGACAACTCTCCAACAAAAGAGTTAAACTTTTAACAACAAAAAAATGGATTTTATTATTAGGTTCTATCAATTCAAACCAAATTTAGCTGAAAAAAAGAAAAAGGGTAAATAATTTGAATACTGCGATTAATAAATATGAATTTTGATTATTCACACTATAATAAATAGTACACACGACAATTTTGGTGCGCACGGTCCCACAGGGTCTGGATCGAGAAATCTCTCTGTATATTTCTCAGTTCTCTCTCTCACCATTTGCCATTTTCCTTTCCCCTTTTTCATTCCCCTTTTCACTTTTCCCTTGTCGTCAATTCCCCTTTCTCATTTTCACCATCCCTTTTCTTCACTCTATTCTCCCTTTTCAATCTTTTTGATCAACCATTCCCATTTCCCCTTTGCCATGTCCCTTCCCATTTATCCCTGTCTCATTTCCCCCTTTGCATTTTTCTTTCCCCTTTCCCATACCCCATTACCGTTTTCCTTGCCCCTGGTCGCTTTCCATTTTTCACCCTTTTCCTTTTTCCCATTCCCCTTTACCCGTTCCCCCTTCCACCATTTCCCCTTTCTTCATTTCCAAATCTCCTTGACCCTTTTTCCTTTTCATATTCTCCCCTTTCCCTTTTTATTTTTCCCATTTCGGCCTTTTCCTTTCTCATTTCCCCTTTCAAACTGTTTGGTTTCTCATTTTTTCCTTTCCTTTTCCTTTTTCCGAACCCCCTTTTGTTGTTTCGCTTTCCTTTTTCCCTTCCCCTTTTCACCTTTCTCTTTTCATCCTTTCCCCGTTCCCTTAAACCTTTTCCTCATTTATCCCTTTTTCTTTTTATTCTCCCCTTCCCATTTTCACCCTTCGCCCCTTCTAATTCCCCATTTTCTTTTTCTCCATCCCCCTTTACCGTTTCCCCGTTTCTCTTACCCGTGTTCTGTTTCCTGTTCTTCTCTTTCCCCTTTTGTTTTTCGGTTTCACGGTTCCAGTTTTCTCCTTTTCCATTCCCTTTGCATCCTTTCGGATTTCTCATTTTCTTCTTCCCTGTTCCTTTCCCCTAGTCCTTTTTTCTGTTTCCCTTTCCCGTTTACCTTTTAACCTTTCCCTTTTCAACCTTTCCCCGTTCCCTTCACCCTTTTTCCCGTTTCCTCTTTTTCTTTGCCCCTTTCTCCCTTTTTCCTTTCGTAAATATTTTATGATTTAAGGGTTCACAGAAAAAGCAGTTCACTTTACATCGTATGATATTACCACTTCTGACGGGCGTCCCACTTGCGTGCTGCAGTGCATGTATAGCGGGCGTAAAGTTTTTTATGTAGCCGGCGTAAGGTTTCATGTGGGCCCGGCGGCGAAATTCGCATGTGCGAAGACCTCTGAGCTGGAAGTGGCCACATTACGCCGGCTTCGCGTGAATGCAATGGCGCGTTTTCAAGGGGGGTCAGACAATAAATTATTATTATATATATACTATAATAATCTACTATTAATTCATGCTGTCAACATTTTCTAATATAGATAATAATTTTCACTTTAGATCGAAATGGATTGAAATGATTGAATAAAACAAATTGAAATGCACAATCTAAAAACTAATAATTTTAGTGACTGACTTTTAAGATTATAATTTAAGAATGCTTTAACTTTTAAATAAAGCTTAGAAATATTTAATTTTTAACGCTTACAGTTTGAATTTATTAAATTTTGAAGGTATCTAATTAAAATGCATCTAGTTTGTAATGTTTCTCGAATAATTGAAGTTTAAAGATTCCCAATATTTAAAATACTTGAATATTATTAATATTTTTCGATTTATAGTTATAGCTAAAACTGTTTAATTGTGTGGCCTTTTATTTAAAGTTCTTCTTGCTTCAAAAACAAGGAGGTCAAATACCAATTTGACTTTTTTGAATTGAGGTTTTCTACTTTTTTACTGTAGAAGAAGCATAGACCTTTTTCTTTAAATGATTTAAGGTTAAAAAAGCTTAAAATTTAAAATTAATTGAATTAATAAAAATTTTAAGAGCAAGTTCACAATTATATCAATAAAAATTTCTGAACTTCATATTTAAAGCCTTGATTATCGGTTTTTAGTTTAATAATTTTTTGATTTAAATATTCTTAATTAGTTTGTATCAAATTATATAATTGTAGATTCAAATTTTCTATAAACCTTTGCTTTTCTTTTAAACGTGCCTGATTGTCTCAGTTTCAAAATATGGAAAGTCCCAAACTCAACTTGAAAAAGAACGAATTTTGAATGAGAAAGCCTAAAATTGTGCTATTTGGAACACTAAACTCATATATAGAAATAATGTTTTGTATTATTTTTCATTTGATTGTAATTTCATATTTTCAAATTGTTCGAATTCTAGTTGACGATTTAAAAAATGAATCATTTAGAATTAAAAATGATTTATTTGGAAAATTTCAAGAATGAATAATAATTCTAAAGGAAGTGTTCAAAAGTTTACAAGTTGAGTTAAAAATTGTGTTGTTTACAATAAAAATAAATAAAAAATACACTATCAGAAATTGATACATCGGTAATTGAATATTTTATTTTGAATCCTTACAATTTTAGAGTTATGAATTTGTATGTTAAACGATACATTTTGTAATGTTTCCCCTTAATAAGTTCCATTTTTTCAATGAACAATGAAAAATTTAGAAATAATTAAAATGTTGAAAAATTTGAGTGAACCAAATTTCAATATCACAATCATTCTCGAATAATCTTTTTTCAGTTTTAAGCGGAATTTAGAATCATTTAAATGTATGTGGAGTAGAAGAAATGAGTGGAGGAGAAGTAGGGGAAATGATAGGAAATATTACAGAAGATTTAAAATTACTTTCTATTTTTAACTTTTTTTGAATAATTCAATTGTGAACGTTTATAACTGAATATTATTCAAATTTAAACTTTTCAATTTTAAACAAATGTATTTTGAATGCTTTCAATTTTTAATAATATAACGTCAATTCATTTGAATTTGAAATGATCCAGTTCTCAACATTCGAATCTGAAAATATTCAATTTTTAAATTCGTCTCTATCTTGACATGTTATTGTAATTTTATATCATTTAATTGCGAGATTTTTCATTTCAGAAATTTGAAATTATATTGTATTTAAATTTCAAATTTAATTATATTGGTCCTTTCTTTAATTCAGGCATATAATATCTTTGTTTTAACGATTTATATAAGTGTTTCATTAATAATAATATTTAAACTAAATTCTGCTGCAAGTCCCTGCCTCAAACATTTTACCAACATCGCTGATTCTTTTTTTACAATAATTACAGCAAGATCAAGGATAAATACAGCTGGTTCAACAATGAATTTTAAATCAAATAATCTTTATTAATATTAATATTATATTATATTTGATAGCAGCCATTCCATACCGCTCCACGTCGCGTTTAGGGATTGCACTGCTCTACGTTGCGTTTGGTCGGTCTATAGCTCTCCGTCGCGATTGGCCGTTGTCTAACTCCAGCAATTGTGTTAGCAGATGACCTGGTGCAATATAATGACAAAATGCGTCGGAGAGCTCTAGTTCCGCCAAATGTAACGGCAACCTGCCGTGCTGCTGCGGTCCGTGGCCGTACTTGCTGAAGGGCGTTGCGAGCTGGTGTAGATAGCGCCGGACATGTGTGCGCTACTGATCAGGCGGAAGCAACACGACAGGGTGTATGTGATTGGTTGGCTTTATGGGTTCTAGCACGAACGGCACGTAAGTGAGGCGTCTCCAGCGCCCTGCAGCAGATATTCTTGAAATGCGACGTGGAGCGGTATTCAATGCAGGCGTCGGTTTGACGTACTTTTAAATCTATGCAGTTAAATAGTAGGATAACTTTTCAGACAATTAGGTTTTTTTATTCGTAAAATTACATAATTTTCATATTAAAAATTTTCCTAAACTGATATAAGAATGTAAAGCTCTTATCAGACCACATAGCTAGGATGACGACCATAGAAAACTTCGAGCTCTCCGTAATAAATATTGTTATTACCGTCTGGCATTTGTACAAAAATGCGTAGCCGACTAGAGGCCAGTACTCGTCGACTGTAAGGGTAAAGTACTGCTGATAAAATAGTGCTATTTCCTAATGATACAAAACACCTACTTTGCTCAGGAATATCATCATTGATATTAATATTACGATCTAGAAGTTTGATACTTGAAATGAAACCTTTGCGGTCACGCATTCTTATATAAACATGATTTTCTGAAAGAAATTCCTGATTTGTTCTTGGATTTGCAAGCCAGTAAGGGTATTGACGGCTGCGGTAATTTTCCACATTTCCAGAAAAAACACGATCATCTGGCATGTGTAGATAACAAATTGTACGCCGATCACCAGTAGAAGGTATGTCTGGCAACACTGTTAACCTTGATCTTAATGCAATTCTTGATATTTGTGAACTCCTTTGTCTTGATGAACTTGTGCTTCTTAACATTGCACCTAATTTAGAAATAAATGTTGATTTATGAAAAAATTTTACAGGTACTATACAAATAGTTGTTAATTTGTCGATAAGCAGGTTGAGTTTGCAAAATTGTTCTTTAATTGCACCAAAGAACAAGCACACGGGATTTTAAATTTTGTAGCAAAAAGGAATGAGCTTTGTCAACTTATAGAGTTAAAGCAGCGTGAAATTTTGTACAGCTTACTGCTAGAAGGTAGTAAATAATTTTTACAACTATTTTTCCATTCCGCAAAATACCCTTAAATAGATACTGATATACATTCTCATTAATTTTATCCAACCGAAGATCAAATTTATTCGCCATGAGTTAAATTTGACAGTATTCTAACGTAACTGACATCTATTTTTATAGCCATAACCAAAGGTATCAATTGTTTAACAATAACTAAAGCGTATCCGTTTTATTTTAGGATAAACAAGTTTTGCGGTATTCTTTTGATAAATAAAAAATATTTCTAAACCAAACTCTGGCTGACAGTATTTATTATTTGTTAATAATATTATTATGTTAAATCAAACTTACTTGTAAAAAGAAGAAAAGTTATGCAGGTAAATAACTGAACGACGATATTCATTTTTTCAGGTTAGAGAACTAAAAGATGATTTCGCGAGAATTTAAATAGCTGTTTATGTTATCAGTTCAACATTTGCAGTTAAGTATAAAAGTGAATATTCTCTGCCTGATTACAGAGATATCTTTATTCTTTATAGTAGTCAGGAAGAGGGAAGATGGTTGTCAGATATCGCAATTTTTTATATCTAATTAATTTATGAGGAGTGGAATCGGAAAAATTATATACAATACCTACTGAATCAGAAAGTATTATTG
This sequence comes from Acraspis erinacei, assembly GCA_035041075.1. Taxonomy (NCBI): domain Eukaryota; kingdom Metazoa; phylum Arthropoda; class Insecta; order Hymenoptera; family Cynipidae; genus Acraspis; species Acraspis erinacei. Next base: position 221,535 of record JAWWLR010000003.1, read on the forward strand.
TTTTCATTATTATTATATATTTTCCACTCAGAATTAAGATTAGTCAATCGCAATATGACGCAGCTATTTTTTGAAGTTGTATATTTTCTGTTCCACATTGAATAGTCTGCAAATTGCTATCCTGTATATATCGATGCCTCAATACCGCTCCATGTCGCTTTAGTCTATTCACAATTATGCATCGAGTTGAGTCGCTGTATTGCTCCAGGACATATACTTATACCCAGGACTATGCAGCTATACAGCGACCATACTCGACTTGGACCTGAAACTATTTCGTTACCAAACGCAACAGAGAGATGGGATGTAGATCCTTCAACCATAAAGTGGCGCGTTACACCGAACAAACGCGATGTGG
>JAWWLR010000003.1:227155-237158 GCA_035041075.1 Acraspis erinacei
CATAATAATATTGCTATTAGCTGTTTGAGTAAGTAGCTGATTAAATTTCGTCAAAATCTGTTTTAACTTCAAAATCGTCAGTATCCAGAAGAAAATGAAAATCCTTTTTCTGCTCATTATCTGTATAGTTTTCTTAAAATTTTCAAGTAAGTGTTGTGTTTTAAAGTAAAAATAAAAATAGAAATAATAAAAAATTAAAAACACCAAAGCTAAATGGTTAACAAACTTTTGGTGTTAAGAATTTCAAATTTATACGATTATTTAACCTTAGAAGTTGCTTTAAGTGATATTTATGTATCATTTTACAAACTATTCTTGCCTATCTGCTTATTAAATATCTATTTTAACAGTGTGCGTAAAATTTCATTAATCTTAATTTGTTGTACTAAATTAGGTACTATGCAAAGACTAGGACCAAGAATAATATTACCAGACCTTAATGCTGTTTTTAATGGACGATCAGATGTTTTTGTACACCTGCCGGATAACAGAGTTTTTACCGGACGTCTCGCAAATGTTCGTAATCGTAATATTCCTTTTTGGGTTGAACATCCGCATCACTTATATGATTCAGTATTTCGTGTATATATAAAAATGCATATTGGCAGAGGTTTAGTTTCAAATTTAGAACCTCATGAACATGGTATTAACATTAATGACGCTATTCCTGCAGAAAACCGCTGTTTTGTTATAACAGGAATGACCACAATTTTAGCAGCAACACTTTACCGATACAATCTAGAAGAACCATTATCGGATACTAGTAAGCCGCGCATTTTTGTACGAATGCCAGATCGAAATAACACTGTATATGTAGGAGAGTTAGACCATTTCCGTGGTGAACGGCCAACCTGGCTTTTCTAAAAATATTAATATCAGGAGTTATACTTATATAATAATATAATATCTGTTTTGTAACTGATGGATCGCAAGAAAAAACTTACATCTATTTAAATAAAACCGTTAATATGAAAACTATGTAACTTTCCGAATTAAAAATATTATTTTATCAAACTGATGTTGCATAATTTGTCAAACAAATCCTCGCGCGGCAGACCGCCGCGATGATGTAGAATCGAAACGTTAATATTTTCTTAAAATGTGGAGAGTATATACTAATTACAAAGTTTGACACTGAAAGGTTGACGTTCTGGCAAAAGTCTCGTGCACTCTGATGATACGGAGCGACCATAGGATCTTAAAAAGCACCGGTGATCAGGACGCAACTCCCTTATAAGTTCCTTATACCTCTATTTAATTTTCATTCTCCTTATCTCTAATATTCTTGTCCACTGGTGTCGAAAATTCCGTAACGAACATGGCTCGTTTCTCGATGTCGAGGAAAACTCGGTCATTCCTGGAGTGCGCTACAGAAACAATTTTTCGGAGAAACGGTATCAGGGCTAATATTTTTTGAATAACTTAGATGGTAATAAAGCACTCTTAGTGCCGCATGGTTCCTTCGGATGTTCGTCATCCCTCCTGGTGTTGGGCAAACAAACAGTATGTGTTCTACGTGCTCGTGGTGTGCATGATACGCTATGCATCTTTCATCGGGAATGTGCTGACTCAAAATGTGGCGAAGGTATTCTAAAGCGAAAATGACACCATCTTGATATACTAAAATGAAAACACTCCATGTTAACTTCAATTCGGGTCGTTAAGGGAAGCAAAATTTAGCTCAAACGACATCAACTAATCCTTAATTTTTTGTGGAAGATGCCGCGCATCATCTTGTTAAGGAGCTGTTTGCAAAAATGTTTCTTCTGTGCTTTCCTTGATTCAGATCTTCACGAGTGAGTACTCGAGATGGATGCTTGATGCATTTTGCTCAATACTGATATTAAAGTTAAGACCAACTGTTTCGGCAGCCTCCTCGGTTAATTTGTGCAGAGACTCTACTTTTCCCACTCCTTCGTGTGTTTGAAAGATTTTAAGAAAAGAATCTTATCCATTTACAGATTGTGCGGTACCCAGAATAGTCCTGTTTGTGAAGACATTCAAAATTTGGTATTTCTCAAACAACTTGATGGCGTAATACGTGTCTTCTCACAAACTATGCCGGAATGGGCACTTCTGATTTGATATATGAGATGAACATGCAAGCTAGGTGCTGGCAAGTTAAAGGAAACTTCTTCCACGAGAAACTCTTAATACCATCTGGTCGGAGAGCAGAGTGGTTCTTCATGCCTCTTAATACTTTTTTCATCTCTTGGATATCAGCATGTGGGCATATCTTCGCAGATGTTATGAGGGCACTGTGCAGCTCCTTAACGCTATATAGGAGCTATTTGTTTTCTTCCAGTGGATTCTGTACTTTGCAGACTTCTCTCCAAATATCTCAACCTCTCCTGGTTCGGTTGGGTGGTTAGAGAAAAAATGTTAATTTTTCTGACAACCTCTCTCTCCGTTTTAAAATTCTCCTAGCGATAGCTCGTGTGCTACTGCTATATTTGTGATTAGCTGATTTATGCATTTTTCGTCTTATGATCAGCTTGGGGTTTCTATCCACGGTTTGGATCCGCCAAAGTTCTCTATGCAGTATACATTTGTATTACCCTGGTGGTTAAGAGATCGAAGTCTTCGAAAAATCTCCACAAAGGACGTAATTTAGTTTAGCTAGATGTTTGGGCTTGATATAAGCCTGGGTGGTGATGGTTTTCTTCGCCCTAAAGAAGCGCTCTTCCCAAAATAGATGTCCTCCCGCGGTTGGTCTGTATTTCACTCTCTTTATCTGTTATCGGCTTTTTTAGGCTGAAGTAGGATAGGCGCTACGCTTATCTAACTGCTTTTCGGTAGGTCGTCGGTACGGTTTTGCAGCGGTTAGTGCGAAAAGTGCGAGAGCTGTGGGTGGTTCTTTGACCAGAGAGCATGCAGTTGCACCACTTAACCTTTTCGCTCAGGGGTGGTATTAAAATAGTAGTACTTAAGCGTGCCATCCCGCAGCCTATCTATCCTCTCCTTGGTATCATCCAGCCTTCGGGAGGGTTGATTACACATTGGCTTGGTGTATTTTCCTTCGAGTCGTGAGTCATTCCAATTTAGCACTAAAGTAGTCAGTGGCTCTTGGCCATTCTCGAGACTTACAAAAACTGATTTATTAATTGGTGCTATTTTGTCGACAAGAGTAAGTAATTAATTAGTTTCTGATGATAGATATTGCCGTTTATCATAGTATCTCTATCTAACGCCGACATAAGGGAACCAATGAGTCTTTAGTAGGGCAGGTTTGAGCATCTACAAGCCGATTGAGTCCTAGTCACTATCAAGCTACGTGATGTAATAAACATCAGCTTTTTGCAGAAAAACCAGTAGTTTGGGTTTGAATACTGGTTTCGAATAAATTCTTGCTCACTATCTATTTTTTGCAGATCTTCGACAGTATCTAGTCATTAGATTAAGTTAAGGAAACTTAAAAGAATGATGGGTATAGCCCAGGTCCCGTTACATATTATACCAATCCACTATAAATTAATTTTTAACAATTTGTAATTAAAATACATTATAGAAATTTGCTTATTTTTACTGAAGCTATTATCATAATTAAAAAAGCTTAAAGACTTTTCTTCATTGCAAGTAGTTTGGGTCATAATAAAGATGAAAAGCTTATTAACGGAGAATTAAAATTAAACTACCTAAATAAAACGTCAAATGAATTTACTTCGAAATTATTATTTTTCAATTAATAATTTATTTTTGTTGTATAATTTCGAAGATTTTGAATTTGATAAGAATTTAATATGTTACCAATTGAACATGTATTCATATTACAATTACTTGGTTTTCTTTTTGTAATTATATGTATTCTATTGAATTATTTTGCATTACTTAGGATGCGTTCAAAATCCTTAAAATGCATTTAAATTCATCCAGCTTCCTTAAAATCATCTGAATTCTGTCAATTCTTTAAACTGCTGAAACTCACTAAAAGTGTGGAATTTCCAGAATTTCAAGGGCTTAAAAATAACGTGAAGAATTCAAAAGAATTAAAGAAATTCTGGGATTTTAGATATATTAGAATAGTTCAGATCTAACGATAAATATAGGAAACTAAATGAATTTAAAGAATTCAGAATATTGAAGGTGTTCAGGAAATTTAGAGAATTTCCTGAAATTCTGAACTTTTCTGAATTCAGGGAATTAAAGGCTTCCAGGATATTTGATGAATTAGAGGAATCTCAGAAATCCAGAATATTTCAGGGACTTCGCAGAATTTAAGAGACTTCAGAGTATTTAGGGGTTGCAGGAAGTTCAAGAATTCAGAATATTTCATTAATCAAGGGAAATCAGCGAATTTCAACAATTTTAGAAACTCTGAATATTCAAGGCATGCAGCGTTTTTAGAAACTCAGAAAGAACCCCGCACCAAATACATTGAAAAAAGGTCCCTGTGAAATATTGCCAAACTGAGATATTTTATAGTATTTGGTCTCCTGATCACGAAAATTCATGTTAAAGAGTGAAAAAAAGGACAGTTTTTCGGAAAAACGGCTCAAATGTCGATTTTCATGCAGCAAAGGGAGGTGCCACCGACACTCAACAAGTGTTTGGGGCATCGCTCATAGAAATAGCCCACGAGGCTGTCCGACTGACACTTTGTAGTTTCGGACCTGCTGATCAATAATATTATTTCAAAAGCTCTAGAAATGGCTAGATAACCTCTGATTAACCACCAAATATTGTTACTTTTCATATTCAACTAGCTTTCAGGAAAATCTAATTAAAACTTTGAAGCTCAAAAAGGTCAGTTTAGTTTGGGTTTTGTTGTTCTCGGCTGTGTGCAGCGTCCATGATCACATTGTGGAACGATGTTGAAGGATAATGAACATTATTTGCGTATCGAGCATATCCAATGTACCAAGGGTTCGTGCGCCAGATAGGCACGTACAATAGTAACCTTGGATAGGATCAGGATCATTTTCATATTGAGCGTCATGTTCTATGTCTTCACTAGGCACGTATGCGATCCAAAGTTGATGTTTGGTCGCATCACGGAATCGTGAAAAGACTCTGACTCTTATCAATCCTGGCTCTGGGATCATCTGTGCATGACGCAAGACTTCCAATTGAAGCTCTTCCTGCTCCTCTCATTGCAGATTATCTTGGATGTATGCTGGAGCTAAGCATACCTGATAACCTACCAGTTTAAGTTGAGAGTTTAAGCGCCTCCACCTCTGGGCATTTCTGGCTTGCAGGTTTTCCACTTCTACGAGCGCTTGAAGAACGCTCACCTCCCGAGCTCTCTGTGGCAATTCACTGGCCAGTTCTGCATTCGCACCTTGCATGTCAATTGGTGCATGGTACCTGTTTATTATGGCACCAGCAATTCGGCAAAAATCGCTGAGATTATGAAGACGCGGAACGCGTATGATTTGAGCGAAGAACTTGAAAATGGACTTAATGTGACCACTACTAGCCTCAACAATCCATCTTGTTTTTGTCAGCAATCTCGATTCATTTGCTTCTTCAGTCAGCAGTTGACGTTTCCATTGTTGAAGTAGCGCGGGCATTTTCCAGTAAATACCAAGGTTTTGAAACAGCTCTATGGCATCTCGATAGCCTCTGTCAACCACAATAATCGATCCTTCAGGGAACCACTCTCTCATCCTATCTTTATTTCTTTTAAACTCATTTCGAAGAATAACAACTGATAAAAGGCGAAAAACAAAGAAAAAAACGAAAATTGTTTCAAGCGACGTAACTATGAGATAATCCTGAAGAGAAACCGTACTCAAGCACTCAAAATAATTAAGAAACTCATTTGAATTCTCAGGAGAAGTAATCGATCAAATGGAAGATTGATTGATTACTTTGACGAAAATGACAGAATTATTTGAAAAAAGTTTTGCGTGAATTCTATGGCAACAAAAGAAAAGAAAGATTATTTTATATCCAAAGATATATTCAGAGCATTGGCGCCAACATCTCTGCCGACGAATCTTTGCCAACGAATTGTTTATTCGTTTAGCTTTTTTCAACATTGTTTCACGTTAATTATTATTATTACCGTTATCAACATTTATTTTGTATATTAATTGTAACAGCTTTATAGTTGAATAATACTCGACATTATTTATCAGCAGGTCCGAAACTAATTTTCAGTCGGACAGCCTCGTGGGCATGATCTGTGACTGTTGAGCCAAACAGTTACCAATTCTCATTTTATACTTTTTAATACCATGCAAAAACGAAATTTGATGCTGCACTGACGACTAGCGTTTCATTTTCATTTTCATTTTCAGACCTTCGGACCTCGTTGCATTTAAACCAGATCCTATATCAAAGATGAATATGACTAAATTCAGATATATAAACTGGAATAGGTTGGAATACAATCAAGTAGGATACATGTTCCGTCAATGCAGTTTTTATTTGGGAACATTACATAGTTTCCTTATTAATATATTTATTGAATCATATATGTGACCGTCCGCGAGAAAAGGGACCTAATGCGGAAAAAGTCGATTTTTATTCTTTTGTGCCCATTTATAGTTTCTGAGTTACTTTTTCATTTCCAATAATCAGAATTTGATTAAGTTCATTATTTTTCTTGTTATTAAGCTACAAACATAGGCATAATAAGCGTGCGCGGAGACGAAACGAGAGGCTTGCGAAAACCGGCCCCACCACTCACCACTACTGAGGAAAGCCGGAGCGCACCGATGCGATGAGAGCAGAGCTCTCGAATATGGCGCCTAAAGGTGTAGTGGTAAGTGGAGGGGGTTCTTTTCGTTGACGCCTTCCCACTGCTTAAATGCTGGCTTGCAGAGTCTGCTACAATCGATCGTCCTGTCAAATTTAGCTTTGACGCATTAGGTCCCTTTTCTCGCGGACGGTCACATATGCGTTCTTGTGTATAGGAAAAATAGAGAGAGCGTAAAAAAATATTTTTTTATCCTGAAAAATCGATTTCAAAGTTGACAGTTTGTAATTAAAATTTAGATTATCGATGACAACGAGCGTATAGGTATTAAATTTTACGTGCTAAACATTTTTTCTAAATCGAATTTTGCATGCATCCGTGAAATTCCCAGAATCCACAGAATTCATGCAAAGAAGGAATTCACGAAATTTATGGAATTCACAGAACTCATGGCATTCATCGGATTCAAGGAATTTGCAAAATTCACGGAAATTCACGGAATTCAAGACATTTGAGAAATTCATGAAAATAACGGAATTCACGAAATTTATAGAATTCATGGAATTCATGCAATTTATGGAATTCACGGAATTCATTGAGCTCAAGGAAGTTGCTGAATTAAAGAAATTCAAGGAATTGATGGAATTCGTAGAATTAAAGTAATTAACTGGAATCACGGAATTCACTGAATTCATGTAATTAAAGGAATTCACAGAACTTAAAGAGTTTATGGATTTATGAAATTCATAGAATTGTCGGAATTGAAGCAATGTACAAAATTGACGTAATTCGCGGAATTGGTGGAATTCACGAAACTCACGGAATTTGCTGAATTTAGGGATATCATGGAAATCACTTAATACAATGAAATTCAAGGAATTAATAGAATTCATATAATTGACTGAATAAGGGGACTCACTGAATTTGCGGAATTCATGAAATTTATGGAATACTCTAAAATTATCGAATTCACGAGATTCATGAAATTCGGGGAATTCTAAGAATTTAAAGAATTTATGCAAATAAAAGAATTTACAAAATATATCTAATTCATTTACTTAAAGGCATTCAAGGAATTTATGAAATTCACGGAATTCACGGGATTGAAGGATCTTGCGGAATTCACGGAATTTAAGAAAATCATGAAATTCAAGAAATCTATAAATTTCGACGAACTAAGGGAATTCTAGGACTTTACGAAATGTTGGGAATTCGCCAAATTTAATTTAATCGCGGAATTCGCTAAATAGGGACTTTATGAAATTCAAAGAATTTACTGAATTCGTGAAAGTACATGAACTTCATACATTCCGTGATTTCATTAAATTTGATAAATTCCTTGAATTACATTAATTCCATGAATTCCTTGAATTTAGTCAATTCTATGAATTCCATGAATTCTTTGAATTTAGTAAATTCCAGGAATTTCTTAAATGTATTAAATTCCTTGAATTTCGTAAATTGCATGAATTCCTTGAATTTCGTAAATTGCATGAATTCCTTGAATTTAGTTAATTTCATGAATTATCTGAATTTACTGAATTCTATGGACTCCATGAGTTCCATGAATCTAGTTAATTCTATGTATGCCACGAATTCTGTGAATTTTATGAATGTCGCGAATTCCATGAATTTAGTAAATGACTTGAATTCCTAAAAAATTCTTTAAATTCCGTGAATTCCATGAATATCATGCTTTCCGTGAATTCCTTTATTTCTGCGAGTTCTGTAAATTCTTTGGATTCTGTAAATTCTTCAATCCCGTGAATGTGAATGTGAATGAATTTGAAAACTACAACAAAATTAAAAATTAAAAATATTGCTTTTGAAATCCATCATTTTTTTTAATTTTTGTGAAACCTTAAAAAATTGTTAAAAAATCGTCGAGCATCCTTTTCATGCGGTTGGCTTGTACAACTAATGAAGAATTTTCGTGTCAATTTATTTATTCTGTGAAATTACTTTATATTATATAACGCTGTCAATTAATAAAACTTTTTGAATCATTTAAAAGTATATTGTCTAAAGTCTTTTTACTCCTTTTCCACTTTACGCAAATTTCTCAGTAGGAATGATAATAGATAATTTTTAAGTTATTCTTCATGAAAATTATTTTAATTTATAATGTACAGCCGACTCTTGAAATGCATATTATTGCGCAATATTGGAATGTGAGTACCCGCGCACTGCGTCATTCCGCTACGCTGCTATCACTTCTAGCAATTGCTGAACGGCAAGTGGCTAAACATAGATTTTAATCTAGCTCACTTTGTTTTTTTCTGTTTTGAAAAAAAAACTAAAATAAAAAATTTATTCTACACATTAAACGTATAGGTCATCCAAGTATAAATTAAGACGATCTAACAACAGGGAGATTTGTTTAATTCATACCTGTTTTAATGAATTCTCAAATCAGTTCAGCTTTCGACACATTTGAGGAAATTTGTAGCCAAAAATGATTAAGTAATAACAAAAAATTATATTTCAACTAAAAATTTGCATAATTAGTAGTTGAATTTTCTACCATTTTCAAAAAAAGCTCATTTTCAACCAAATAGTTAAATTTTCTAGTATTTTAGAACCCAAAAGATGAATTTTTTTACAAAAGAGTTAAATTTGAGACAAAAAGGAAATTTTCAACCAAATTTAGAATTTCTACCAAAATACTTAAGTTTTTAATGAAATACATGAGTTTTCAATAAAATGGTTGGTTTTTTATGCCAAAGATATTAATTTTCATGAAAAAAGTTAGTTTTACAACAAAAAATTGAATTCTCCACCACTTAAAAAAAAAGATGAATTTTTAACAATGGAGTCAAATTTTCATAAAAATATATATTTTCAACCGAATAGTTGAATTTTATAGAATTTAAAAACCCATAAGACCAAATTTCTTCAAATGCATTAAATTTTTAAAAAATTTCGACTAAATTTGGACTTTCTACCAAAATAAATAAATTTTTAACAAAAAAAATGCATTTGAACCAAATAGTAGAATTTTTACACAGAATCCAGGTGAATAAGTGATATATAATATGTATAAAGTAGACAAAACACTGATATTTTTCATTTGTTTACATAGCAAAGTTCATATATATAGCTTTTGCACTAGGAAAATCATTAATTTTCAAGAAAAAGTAAATTTTTAAAGAAATAGTTGAATTTTCTACAATTTTAAAACCAAAAAGATGAGTTTTCAATAAAACAGCAAATTTTCAGCAACAAAACATTAATTTTTGACCAAATAGTTGCACTTTTCGCAACTTTCAAATCAAACAACGAATTTTCAACAGAACAGTTAAATTTTAAAAGAAAAAAGTTCATTTTCCTTCAAATATTTGAATTTTGCACAAATTTTAA
>JAWWLR010000003.1:268202-278443 GCA_035041075.1 Acraspis erinacei
TCCGCTCCGCTAAGGAGCAGTGGTGGGATCCCCTTTTGAGGAGAGGACATAAGTGAATATTTACTTTTTAAGACGGCGGATATAAACGCTGTTCCAGTGTATCGTGACGAAGTACACATGAGAGTTTGGTATGGAATTTGGATTGCCAAGTGTATCAAAATTCATCTGAAATTCAAATGAAAGATTATTAGCTTTCCCAAATACCCTAAGCTTGTGGATGTAAGCGTTATTAGACATCTTTACACTGGAGAGACGTATACATACCTGGGAGTGCCTCAAAGCCGCTTTCAGGACACAAAATCAGTGAAGGAGTCTTTCCGAAGCAGATAAAAGCATCTTCTTCGACAGATTTGGTCTGCATGTCTGTCGGTGTTAAAGAAGGTATCTGCGACTAAAATGCTTGCAGTCTCAGTTCTACTCTACTCGCTTGAAGACGTTATCTAAATCGAAAAGTACCAAATTCTCTGGAATTACGATCTTCGGACAGCAGTCTCCGTTGTACACTCGAGGCCTGACATCGTTCTTCAAGACTTCGAGGAATGAACTAGATTCGTGATCAAATTTTCGATTCCGGCAGATTACAAAATTCCTTGCAAGAGGAGCGAAAAGGTGGAGAGGTAACAGGACCATAAAGGGGGCGGAAACGACTGCACCGAAAATATTCGGTTGTAATTGGTGCTCTCGGAGGTGCAAAACTATTACTAGTTCAAAATCTTAAAGCCATACCCGCGTGCCAAAAATATATCTCTTCCTATATTCTTTTTCGTATTTATCAATTCTTTCTATTAATATTCAATCTTTTGTTATAAAATATTATTTTAACCTATATTTCGATCAAGTTTTAATTAAGTAAAATATCTTATTCTGGTTTATCGTCATAACAAAATTTGTACTCAATAATTTTTTTATGAATAATTGAGAATTATTTCGTACTTGAAACCTTTTTTAAAATGATCGTTTCACGTAAAGCCTTTCTGTAAATTCAATGCAGAATGGATTAAATAAAGCGTTGAAATGCATTAAGAATATTATCATATATATCAATTGTACCTGAAAATGTCCGGTTGTACACAATGTATAATAATGTACACAATCACGTTCTTTTTCTGAACTTTTTGAAAAATTACTTATCTCATTCTTATAGACTTTTCTTAATTAGGAATATTACAGCTGTGCATAAAATCATATACTATCAGTTAAAATAAGGAGGGTACAAGTAAGTTATTATAATTTTACTATTAATTAGTGAAATTATACTAATGTATCCCTGTAAAGACCATTGTGTATAAGACGAAAAGGAATTTTTGAAATTTCAAACAGGAAGTAACTAAGTTGCAATAAAAATGCAATTTTTATTATAGAGATTTTTATATTTACCAACAGAATTAGTGAAAAACACTAAGATGAAGCACATAATACCAATTGCAGTTCTCATTTTTTTAGAAATAAAGAAAGCTCACTTAAGAATTTCGATTCAAGTGGAATTATTAAAAATTTTCGAAGTGCTTCTCATTTCTATGACTCTCATATCTCATTCTCAATTATTTTTATTTTATCGGTCTGTTTGTTCTAAAATAAATCACACCAATACTTTAGATTTATGACTATTATGTTCCAGTTAGAGGTATTTGTTGTTAAATAAGAGAATACTGTAATCATGAAGAAAAATAAAAAACGTTTTCTATGGTCAAATATCTGCGTTCAACAATCTCATCAAAATTTGGATGAAAATTAAAATGTTGCAATTGTGAAAATATAACCTTCAAATAAATAATTATATATGGGACACATCTGATTTTATTTCTTGCCCTATTGATTCAACTAGAATCTTATTGAAAGAGGCAGTTTCACTCGCGGGAAGAGATATTTTACGATTTTTTTACTGGACAGCAGTAGGTGACAAGTTTGAGTAATATTTTTATTATATTCACATTATTTTATGGACGAGATTTTAAAAACATAAAATTTCTTTAAACTGAAATTTAAAAAATTCTCAATCTTTATTATTGTACCATTTTAAGAAAAAAATGTATTGATCAATGGAAATTTGGTAAGTGGCTGGGATTGAAAATTTCGAACTTTTGGTCAATCATCCTCATATTGAATTTGTAATTCATTATTTTGAATTTCATTTCAATTCGCCTATTTTTTATAATTAGTGGTATAATATAATATAATCGAAAGATAAGGTGTTATCATATTCAAAAGAAAAAAAAACATACTGAACTTTCCATTACGTTAGAAGATATCTTGATTATTCTAAATAGCAAAGTCATAAATTTTATAGCAATTCTGTAATTAAGTGTAAAAAACAGACGAAATGTAAATATTATCGAATGATGAACAACATGACGGCTAGTATATATTCATTCAAAAATTTCGAAAAATATTCATAAGTTACACTTGTACGGAAGTTCTTCAAAAGTAGGGTCCATTCATTTTGAGAAAATGAGGATCATAATTTGTATTATGGACTGCATTTTAGTGATTTTTACTAATTTTGTTGGTAAATATAATAATATCATGTCTTACATTTTTTAAAGTCTTAGAGTAAGAACTTGCTACTTGTGTAATATTTGAATAATATAACTAAAGATTTAAAATATATAATTCTCTGAATTATTAAAAAATTAATTACAAAAGAAACAGTGGAATATGCCAAGAAGAGAAATTACTCTCAAGTTTAAAACAAAAATTGTGAGTACATTATTATATTTATTTATGACTAATAACAGAAAAATCTAATAATAAAATTAACAATATTATATTTAAAAATAACCGTAATATATACGCTGATTAATTTTATTGCAAAAATGTTATCCTTAACTTTGACATGTTGATTAATTTTATTATTAGATCGTACTATAAAATGCAATAAATAAATAAAATGATATACTTAAAATTATCAGTTTAAACTTTAGAGTAATCCACCTATTTTAAGCGATCCACCTATTTAAAAAAAATTAAAAATTTCATTTTCCAAAAAAAGTACATGAGAAATGAAAAAAATGTTGAATAAAAAATGGTTCAACTCAAAAAGATAAAATAACTTTCTGATTACAATTTTTGGGATAAGACGAGAAAATAATACAATTTTTGGAAAATCGAAAAAAGATCAGAAAAAATGCATAAGCAAAACTTATTGACCAAAAAAAGAACTACAAATATGCTAAAAATCATTTTTTGATAGGACGCATTTTTTTGTTCTAATCATAAAAAATAACGTGAAAAATAAAGAATTCTATTTTTAGAGAATCGATTCAAAATGCTATGAAATGATTAGTAACAAAGTTATCGTGAAAAAACCTCAACAATAAATAAATTAAATTTTAAGAAAAAAGATACAAGGTAAAATAAATTGTCAACTAGAAAAAATATTTTCTTAAATTAGATCTAGAAATTTGCTGAAGGCTTTTTTTATTAGATGCCGATTTTTTTTAACTTAAAAAACAAGACAACGAAAATACGTCCGCTTCAATATCAATGCACATTCTAAACTGCAATAATATAAATTTATTATAGTATTAAATTTTTCATGGCAGCTGCCATATAACAAGATACTTGACGAGAATCTGTTCGTTAAAATCAAAGGAGCATTAACAAAAGAGAATTCACAATTAGGAAATTACAGTTGTCGATGCTTTTCTACTTTCGACCACACATCTTCTAATTTCGCCATTTTTTTAAACACACTGCCCCCTTGCATGTAATTTGTAAAATATGAATGCTAAATAACTACGAGATTTATCTACATTAACCTATTAATGCCTGAAAAAACTAAAAATTTTAAGGGAAGTTTCAGCTCTTAGATTGTATTTTTATACATAAAATTACCCCGTATGAAAATTTTATCACGGCGCTAGCTGGGCCCAAACTAGGAAAATCTTTAATTATTATTCTAGTCTCAGTCATATTAAAATCCAAAATTGTTTTTTAAAATAAAAAAAGTTATTATTAGTGAAGACCCTTTCAAGATGAGAAAAAACTTGATTATAATTATAATTAGACGTATAAAAAGAGCAATGGATGCAAAGATCATTTTTACTTTATTATAAGAATAAATTAATTTTAAATGATTTTAATTTAAAGGAACAAAATTTCAAACACATCCAATGTGATTTTTATATCGGATCAATCTCAAATAGTTGGAACCAAACATCTTGACGAGAGTGGAATATTAGAGATCTTCTCAATAAATTCTAATTACTCTGACTTGAAAAACGAGTGACAAAGTATAACACAATTCCAATAAGAATAATGGAAGATTTGTTTAATCACAGTTTTTTTATCTATCCAACGTTATCTCTATTTTAACTATTTAAATAATCACTAGACCTGAACATGAATTCAGACTTTCTAGCCTATACTCGGATGTAGGTTATAAATCTTATTTCGAGATAAACTCCAAACTATTTCTATTAAAATATTAAACAATCACCAAAGTTTCACAAAATGCACGTGTTTAAATTGATTCATATCGCTAATTCTACTTTTCATCATTAAAATTATGAAAAGATTGAAATTATTGTTTCGTGTGATGGGTTACCTAAAAATGCTCTCTACTATCCTAGCTGGTTCGTGAAATGACGATTACGTAAGAACCTTGTGATTAAGAAATTTTCCTGCAAGAAGAGAAAAAAAGTAAAATTAATGACTATAGACAAAAAATTCAAGACGCCTAAGTCACAGAGACTAATAAAGCTCGATTCGTGATTTAGGATGTTTAAAATGTAGTAGTTTATAATTATCCCATGGCAGATATTGTGGTAGACTCCTTTTTTTTCGAAATTTGAAATTGCTCGATGCCTCCGAATGCGACGAGTGCTTTTAACCTTCGGCATTTTAGACAATTTTAATCACACTTTAATAATCAATACAGACGAAATCGCAAAAATACTCAATATCATAACCTCAAACCAACCTACTTGTCATCTACTTGTGTTCAAGAGGTTCCGTATGTAGCCAGACTGAAAACAGATGCACAGCCAGGTTGATGGCGCTGCAATCAAGATTAGTGGAATAAAGTTGGTTTGCATCGCTCGTAGCGCCACGTGCGGAAAAATTGCTAAGCCGAAAACATTTTAAAAAATTCCCCGATCTTTCCTTGACTAATATTTCGTTTCAAATCATTAATATTCAAGCACTAGCATTTTAATTCTGCAATACCCTTAATAAAGAATATTTTATACATGGAATAAAACAGTATTTCAAAAATAAATTTAAAATTTTCAAATTTGTTAATTTATCTCAAACAAAAAATGTCTTTTTGACTAAAAAAGATGATTCTTCAACAAAATACTTCAATTTTAAAGAAAATAAATGAATTTTTAACATAATAGTTGAATTTTCAACCAAAAAAGACAAATTTCCAAAGAAAAAATGTCTTGTTTTATATTTCAATCAAGAAAAAATGAAATGTATAGAACAATAAATAATTTTAGAACCAAAAAGACGAATTTAAAAAAAAGAAGATTTTTCAATCAAAAAACAAAAAAAATCTTATCCAAATTATTGAACGTTCAAGCCAAAAGACCAATTTTGTTTAAAAAAATGGAATTTTCAAACCTAAAACATGAATTTTTACCAAAAAAAAATTAATTTTCCATGAAACTGATGCATTACTATCCGAAAAAATGAATCTTCAAACTAAAAGAATTATGTTTTAACAAAAAAGGCAAATTTTCAAGTAAAAAAGATAAATCTTAAAAAATGGAAAAGATACATTTTCTGTTAAAAATGAATTTTAAACAGAACAAAAGGATTTTCCACCAAACAGTTGAATTTTCAAACAAAGACTTTTTTTTCAAACAAATTTAATCCAAAAAGTAAAATTTAAACAATGTCTTTTAAATTTTACCGGAGTGGTTGTATTTTCAATAAAAAAGATAATTTGCAACCAAATAATTAAACTTTCAACTCAAGAGAAGAATTTTTAACTCAGAATATAAATCTTTAATAAAAAAAAAATTATTTCTTAACAACGTGATACAACCAACTCTTTCAAAGAAATTAGTTGAATGCTGAAGCAAAGAAGAATAATTTTTAACAAAAAAGTTGAATTTTTATTAAAAATGTTTTCATGATCAAAATATAAAATTTTAAATAAGAAATAATTTTCTACGAAAAAAACTGTATTTTCAATCCAAAGAGACGAATTTTTAACCAAAAAGGATTTTTAACAAAATTTTAGAATTCTCTACCATATAGTTACATTTTTATCGAAAAAAATGAAATTTCTCTTCAAGCAGAAGAATTTTTAATTGCAAAATAGTTGAGTTTTTATCCAAAAAGTTTCCAGTTGACTCTTCAAGATCAAAAATTAAATTTCTTAACAAATCAAAAAAAGTTGAATTTTTGATCCAA
Organism: Acraspis erinacei; assembly: GCA_035041075.1. Taxonomy (NCBI): domain Eukaryota; kingdom Metazoa; phylum Arthropoda; class Insecta; order Hymenoptera; family Cynipidae; genus Acraspis; species Acraspis erinacei. The sequence continues at coordinate 274,566 of JAWWLR010000003.1, forward strand.
AAAGAACATTTTGTCCACCATTTTGTATTGAAACAGATGAATTTGCATTAAGAAACAAAAAATTTTTTGTAGGTGGAACTTTCATCCAGAAAAGATTTCAGTTCATTCTTCAATACTAAAATATAAATTTTAAACAAAAAGTAAATTTTGTACGAAATATTTAAATTTTTAAGAAAATAGTATGATTTTTTAACAAAATAGTTTAATTTCCGACCAAGAAGTTGCATTTTTGTTTAAAAAGATGACATTTTTCTTAAATCCGATGGATTTTTAATTAAATAAAAACAGAATTTAAAAAATAGGTGAATTTTAGCCAGAAACTGTTTCAGTTCTTTTTCCTTCACTCAAATATTATATTTAAACTTCAGCATTAAACAAAAAATTATGAGTTTCTAACAAAATTGTTGAATTTTCTACTAAAAAAGTTGAATTAAATAAAAAAACCTTTAAAAAATGTAAACAATTTGCACCTAAAATATATTTATTTTAAAGAAAATTGTTATATTTTCCACCAAATAATAAAATTTCTAAACAAAGGAATAATCCTCAGAAGAAAGTTGCTGCGAATTTTCAAAATTCTAATTTAAATATATTTCATTTTTAATGTTTTTAACTTGTCCTATTTTCGAAATTTTAATCCTAAATTATTCAGATTGGGGATTCTTCAATTCAAACTAATATTATTCAATTATAAATGCTGTGAATTAGAAATTATAACATTTTTTTTTCTTCAAAAATTTTTCTAATAAAATTGTCAATTTAAAAAATATTGTAATCTGAAATTGTTCAATTTGGAAAGCTTTTAATTAAAAATAATACAGTTTTAATTCCTTTGAATTTTAAGTGGTCGAATTTTCAAAATTCTATTTGGAAAATATTTTATTTTTAACCGTTTTGAACTTGTCTTATTTTCGAAACTTTCCTATATCCTTAAATCATTGAAAATAGCGATTCTTATATTTAAAATAAAATTGTTTCATTGTGTAAGATTTAAATTAGAAATTATACAATTTCAAATCTTTTCCAGCATAATCGTCCAATTTTTTAAATTTAATCTAAAAGTATACAATTTGATTCGCTTTTAATTAGAAATAATACCATTTGTAAAACTTGTATTTGAACGCTTTTACGAAAGAGGCGCTAAGAACGATGCCAACTAAATAAATCCGAATCTATGCGTCCAAATTTTCCATGGTGTGCCTACTCTCATGTATTTTAAGGGGGCACTTAAAGATTGTAGCAATGCAACATCTGCGACACCTAGGAAATGTAGCAAGAACTATTGTCTACAGCACCGAACGCCCCTTCCCTTCCTACAATAATTTTTAGTTTATGTTCACTTTTCTTTCTGAAATAAATACATGAATAGTAATAACCAATAACACAAACCAAAAATTGAACAAAAGCAAATCGATCATCGATCAAATGCAATTGAAAGTTAAAGTCTGTTGGAATCGTTCTATCATAGAGCGATTCCAACAGACTGAGTTCATCATGCAAGAAAAGATAATAAATCTTGCAGGTACAGTGAACTGGAGCAGACGTGAAATTTTCCAAAGACAGCATGGGAATTGGGCATACATTTGGCAACTTCCACACTGACATTAATGAGTTAAGACCATGTGACGACTGGGTCACGTGACCAGATTCCAACCTTACCGCCACTTTTTTATTTACCAACTTCTTTTCACACGAAGTGCCACATCTAGTTGAAAATTTGGGATACTAAATAAGAAGCACTAAGAGAGGTGGGTCAGGTCCTAAGTACTAATAATGATAAAAAAGCAAAAAAAATTATTTATAACAAAAAACTTTTTTCATAATTATACAAATTTAGGACCAGAGCCACCTCCCTTAGTGCTTCTTATTTAACATCCCAAATTTTCAACTCGATGTATCGCTTCGTGTGAAAATAAGTTGGGAAATAGAAAAAGTGGCGGCAAGGTAGGAATCTGGTCACGTGACGCACTCATCACATGGCCTTAAGAACTTTTTTCCAATTTTTCAGTTTGCATCGATTGGAGCAATGTCACCACATTGGAAGGTACACCAGAACATATGCGGGATGTCCAAACCACTCCTCATTTTCAAGAAACCCGATTTCCTATAACTTTGCTAGTAAAGAATCAGATCATTTTTGGATGGCTTGATGATGAGGATATAGCTCATGCTCTATATGACAGTAGACCAGGCGAACATCATGGCCTTCCGGTTGGAAAACATATTAACGGAAATTCAATTATTCCCTTCGAATTTGAAGAACCTTTGGAATTCGGCATAGGTCAACAAGTACCAGAGCACCTTCAGATGGGGTTTCTTAAAAAGGGAAAATCAATGTGTATGCCTTTTGGAATTTTAACACTATACCGTAAAAGCAAACCCAACAAATGAAGTTGAAACGGAAGTGGGAGGAGTGCATGTAAACGTTACAAACAATTCAAATTACATCCAGGGGCCATTTTTTATATTTAAAATCCCAAGCATCAAATTCAGTTTTTAAATCACATAAAAACTTTGCATAATGGGTATTTTTTATTTGTTTCATAATATACATGGGTTATTCTCCACGCAGAGGGCACTTTCGACAAAAGTAAATTTTGAGAAATATGTTTTCAAAATGATTATTTTAGAGAAGATGATGTTCATTAACATTCACAAAAAACTTATAAAAGTATTCAAGCTACAAATTTATTTGAAAACCTTGTAGAGCCTTTTGACATCGCATCCATTTCTCGTCTTTCTTGTAAATTAGGTAGAAACGAAATTGCTTTTCTTTATAAATATAATAATATGATTGATAGAAATTAGTTAAATCTCTTAAACATGTTTTGGAATTTCCCAAAATATCCTAAATAATTCAAATTTTTTTAAATTTCTATGAACTATTGAAATAAATAAGAAAAGGTCTAGAAATATATATGTTTTTAAATATTTTAAATCTTTTGATATCTTTTGAAATCCCTTGAAACTTTTCAAAGTTCTTGAAAGTGCCTGTGAACCTGATACAACACCGTTGAATATTTCAAATCCTTCAAAATCTCATTAAATTAATCGAATCCATTACAAATTTATTTGAAATCTTTTATAATAACCTAAAATATTTAAAAATACTTTTGAACCTTTGGGTATTTGAGGAATTACAAATAAAAAAAAATAAAGAGTTAAAAGAATGCAGGATAAATTAATAAGAAATCAGCATAAATGCTAAAAGATAATTTGAAATCTCTACAAATTTTAGAAACCCTACGGAATACGTAAATTTTCTTGAACAAAGTCTTTAAAATCCACTAAATTTACAAATTTGTATATGAATCATAAGTGAAATGAATCTAAAAATGATTCTTAAGTTACCAACCAAATAATGAATGATGTATCTTCTTCAGAGTTTATGTTTTTTTTAAATAAAATGTTCTCAATAATTTTAATTTAGATCTTGCTTTATTTTAGATTTCGTCTTTTCACTGAGATTTTCATTAATTTTTGGATACCTTTCTCTTGCCGCCTTACTTCTTTTTTCTTTTTCTAACCCTTCCTCTTGTTTTACAAATTTTCATGCTAGAATCGATTTTTGACTTCTATTTTTGGCCAATTCGCTGTTTTTTTTCTACTAAAAACAGAAACACAGTAAAAAATGTTAAAATTGATAAACAATCAAAGTTTCAAAAAAAATTTATTAAGTTTATACTTTTAATTTAAGGAACAAGATAAGCACAATTTCCACAAAAGATTTATAATAAATTAATGATAATCGTTGACATATTATGTCACTGCTCCGACCGCTCCGATAGAGTGGTGTAAGTAAGGAGTGACGCACGAAAGAGGGGTTAGGTTAAATACGATTAATGAAAACACCAATTTTTAATATAATATAATTTACT
>JAWWLR010000003.1:303042-314299 GCA_035041075.1 Acraspis erinacei
CTTATAACTCCCCCTACTGGAGAAGCGCGCGTCTAAATGGCACCATCGTCTGGCGAATATCTTTTATACACTGAATGGAGTAATTGTAAGGAGACCAAACAGTGTCCCAGAAATTTCGTCGTGTTTTTTTCGGATATAGTTTGGGGGAGGATGTACGCTGAACTGTAAAGTTTCTCGTCGTTTAGAGTGGAATATCTGCGACTGATCGAATTCGCCAAAACATGATGTCCAATCTTACAGCAAAACATTTGCAGCTCTGAGCTCTCTGCTCTCGCAGATATATTTCCCAAAACGAAGCGAAACTTTACAATTTATCGTACGCAATCCCCAGAACTGTGTCCGAAAATTCAATAGTTATTTTTCATTCGCGCACGCTTTGTCATTTGGTCTCCTTACTATTACCCCATGATACACTGCTTTGAAAATTATTCCCCGGACATATTTGTATGCAATTGAATATCGAAGCATTCTACTTTTTACGAAGCCTTCATTTACATGTTGATATTAATTAAATTTGTAGATAAATAAAGAAATTCATCCAAGTTGTCACTCACCAGTCGCATGTCACTAAGTGTTGTATTTACGTTAGTCCACTCGATAAAAATCTATAATTACAAAACTTACTATTCCGTACACAAACGTATAATATTTGAAGGGAATGGTATTTTCAACTCTTTTATTCTCACACATTTGATATTAGTATAATTATTTTAATTATAACATTGGCGTTATGATTTCTAAAGATGCAGTGTAGGTGTAGTGGCGTTAGCCTGTTTACGAGATTTTGTATTTTTTTCTAGGTATTTCAATACGGTTGACAATGATTCACAATAACGTTATTTTATTAAAAATGGTTATTTCTCATGGTTGTTGTCATTAATGTTTTAAATTCATTTTCAATTTTTTATTCAACTAATAAAATTGCTCAAATTTCTCGCAATTTATCGTATTAAATATTTTCGGAAAGTTTATTAAATTATCATCTCAATTTGAAGGTATTGATTTGATGCGAAAAACTACTTTCGCGGATTCCATAAAATTTCCACGTTTTGAGGCTCCCTGAGACAGAAAGAAAGTTGCAACGTGGGTGCACAGCGGGCCAGAATCCAAAATTTCGAGAAAAAGCTCAAAAATCGAAAGTTACCATTCTACTTAAACTACTACAAAATTTGGTAAGGATGGGATTAGCGCGCTCGGATAAGCAATAGCATATGATTTGATCGAATATTCCACAACAGGTATCAAAATTGGTCCGCCTGAAAGGAATACGAATATATCAGTTAATATGTGCTGAAAAATAAATCTGGGAAAGGTTAAAATGAATTCTCTGTAAATGTGACTGCCTCGAAGTTTGTTTTTATATAGCATGACAAAAATTTAAGGATTAAGTTGGGATCTGGCGAGATCCGGCGTAGCCAACAATTATTTAATGTGCGAGAGAGTATAAGGAATCAAATCGCGTGGTCGCAGATTCCACTTCTTTACACCTTTTTTGAAAGAAGCCATAAAGTAAATTCGTTTTCGTGTATGATATATGAGAAAAAATATCGACTGTCTGGATATTCTCCAGGAATTTCGGAGCCTGTCCGACTGTGCGGTGTCTGTCGTTGTTGGCGTCGTCTTTAAACCGGATAACTACTGAAAGACTAATCTGATTAGATTAAGCTATATCACACGTACTCGGGTATCATGAAGAAAGACCAGGTTATTTGACCAGTTATTTTAGATAAAAATTCAAAACGCAGGAGGATTTACAAAATGGTTGTGACCTTTTTTTTTTATTTAAAAATTCTATGTACGTCTCTTCGTAGTACTCGGAACCTCGAATGATGTATCCTCATGACCTTTCCGACGAAAAGAAAGTGATCAGAGTTATAGAATCATAACAACTTTTTGGATTTTCTCGGTAATTCAAATTCTTATCGCACAAAAAATAATTAAAAATTAAAATTTCCATTTTTGGCAAACTATGCAATATGCGAAAAAAGATAACAAAACAAGAATTGCGTACCCAAAAATGATGTACATATTTGTATGACTTGATTTTTTAATTGAACCCGTAGTTTTTGTCTCATTCGTAAAAGAAAAACACATTAAAAGTAAGATAAAAAATTTAGTAGTTGGCCAAACGACACAAGCCACAAAGCAAAACAATAGAACAAAACTTGTTGATCAAGAAAAGCTACAAATTTGTCACGCATAGTTTCTTCATAGGATGTTAAGTTTTGGTTTTAATCGTGAAAAATAAAATTAAAAACAATCAAAATAAATTTTTGGAAAAATGATACCAGGTACAAAGAAAATTAATTGAAAAGTTATATACCCAAAAAGAATCTATAATTTGTTGATAATTTTTTTTTCATTTAACAGAAGTTACTCATCTTAAAAAAATTACAAATTCGTCATTAGTAATATTTGATAAGAAACGTATTTTTTTAAGGTAAAAATAACAAAGGTAGGAATAACAGATTTTCTGTCAATCGTAAGAAATAAGGTTAATAATACAAAATTAAATCCCTGATAAAAGGACACAAGAGAAAAAAAATGGAGAAAATTTTTTTCAAGCAAACAAGATCTAAAATTTTTGTATAACCTCTTCTTATGAAAGTACCTCGGACAATTCATGAAAAATAAATTGACTTCCTGAAAAAAGAACACAAGCCCCAAAAACTTTTTATTTAACAAAATATTTTGCCTGAGTTATATCTACAAATTTTTCAGAATCACTTTACGCCAGGACGCGTATTTCTAGTTTAAATCATAAAAAATAACATTGAAAATGAAGAAAATTGAATTTATGGAAAAATTAAACAAGTTTAAATAAAATGTTTAATACTATATTAGATAGTGATAGCGATTAGATAGTTTGTATATGATGACAAACTTTTTTTTAGTTTTTTTCCGCATATATGCTGAATTATTACTCTCAATATTATCAATTCTAATAATATAAAGTTTTTGACATGATAGATTTGAAATCAATATAATTTTACGAATTCCATAAATTCTATAAATTGCATGACTTCAATGAATTCCTTCAATCCATTAAATTCTCTAAAATTTTTAATTTTATTGAATTTTCGGGATTCCTTAAATTCTTTGTATTCTTCGAATTGTTTAAATTCCTTCAATTGTTTGAATTTCTTGACTTATTTAAGTTTCTTGAATTTTTCGAATTCCTTGAATTATTTTGATGTCTTGAATTCTTGCAATTCCTTGACTTATTTAAATTTCTTTAATTAGTTGAATTCCTTGAATTCTTCTAATGCCTTTCATTTTCCGAATTCCTAAAAATATTTGAATTCCTTAAAGTTTTCGAATTCCTTGAATTCTAGGAAATCATTAAATCGTTCGATTTACTGGAATTCTTCGAATTTCTGAAATTATTCGGATTACTTTATTCCGTCGAAATTGTTTAGATTTTGAAATTTTTTCGCATATCGTTATATGGAATGTATATTTAAAAAAACATTTAACATCTTCTAAAACTGCACTTAAGTTTGCCGAACTTTTGAAAGGTGGTTTTTCTTACTTTTTTAAAATTGCTTAAATTATGAAATTTATTAAATGGTTAATTGAGAAACCTCAATAAGATTAGTTCTAAACGATGTCTTGTTTCAATTTAGTAAATTTTTCAATATATTTAATATCCTTTCAAAATTTGTATTACACTGCTAATCTTGTAGAAAAAAATAGTTTGCTTTTATAATGATTTTTTCAGTTTTGTAGAATATATTAATTTTATAAATATAATTGGAAATTAATTTCGCTTACGCTCACAATTTAAAAGCATAAAATTGAGATATTTCATTTTGAGAACCTTTTAGCTTTTCTCCTACAATAAAATATTGTTATACCTTCTCATTGGGATAAGATCTGAAAATAGGATTTTAAATATTTTTGTAATGTCATTTTTCATGATTAACACAAAAACTACGCGTTCTATAAAAAAATGATGGTAAAAAAATTTTAGATCTTTTTTAAGTGCAGAACTTTTTTCCATTCATCTTCTTTTTGGATCTTGCATAGTTTGACAACAACATAAAAATGTTGGTTAATTTTTCATAATTTTTTGTAAAATTTCAAAGAAGAAGCAACGTTTTACTTTATTTTTACTTCTTTATTGGGCTCAAAATGTTCATTTTCATTTGTTTCTTTGGATTTTAAAAATGCTATGACTAAATTTTGAATTTGGATAACTTTTTTTTTCCTACTATCAAAGTTGTTCCTGTGATCTGTCTTAAACTGAGTATTTGATGCATACACGATCTTCCTGGCATAAATCCACTTTGTACATCCCATCTATTTTCATCTCTAATTATCATTGCACTACAAATTCGTATTTTTGAGTAAACTTCACTTTCGGTCCTCAATAATATTACACCTCTGTAATTATTGTATTTGCTTTTATCTCATTTGCTTTTGTATATTGGTCAGTGAATCGCTTTTTTCCAGTTGTCTGGGACCTATCCCATCTCGGTACATAAATTTATCAATTCAAACATTCTATTGGGTAAGTACTCGCCACCATCCTTAAGGAATTGAGCATTAAAGCTGTATACACGAGCAGCCTCACCGATTTTTAAGCTTTTAATTATTTGCCTACCCCCAGTTACACAGCCTTTCTCAGTTGAGTTCTACCTTGCATTTGTGGTGCTCTATAGCTTCAGCTTCCAATAATTCCCTAAAAGAATCTCGCAAAGCATCTAGTATCCCATCTGTAGAATATAGCATTTCGCCTTTGCTATTTCTCATTCTGCAGAACTCTGTAAATTTACTTCCTTTCATATTTTTATAATGCAGTTTTTTGCTTCGTCTAAAGTCCATTTGTATTTTCTTCTCATTTTTTCTGTTTTGATTTTGGCTTGACTTCCCTTGACTAGTCGTTCAATTTTTCTGTTTTTGTCTCTGTAATAATTTTTACGTATATTTTTTGCTGCATCGCTAATTCCTGTCATGTTCAAGGTTCTTTTGTACGCTTCTTTCTCCTCTTTTTGGGCTACCTGAATTTCATCATTTCACCATGCATCAGCAGACCTTTCCACAATCGCACTACCACACACTTCAGTCGCACTCCTAACTATGACATCATCGATTATAAACGATGCACTCACTATGTTTTTTATTGTCTATTAGCACCTTCCAATGTTTCTCTTGTATCAGTTCTGGTTTCCGTAATTTCTCAAAGTTGGTTCGAGTATGTTTCGTTTACTTTGTTCTCTTTCTTCTCCATCCGAGACCTAGGTTTATTTCAGAGATTAGAATGTTGTGATCAGTATTGCATTCAGAACCTCTTAGTGATTCAGTTAGACCAGGACGATCGCGAAATAACTAAATTCGAGACTGTCTCCCGTTTTTCGCAGAAAATGTCTTGTCTCACTTCATATCGTTAAAATGAGCATCTCGTAAATCTATGGATATCGATCGAAAATTTTCATATTTATTTAATTCCGTCCTGATTAGCATTAATACTGTAAATTACTTTTTATTTCTCAGTAAATAAAGAAAATAAATTTTTTCTATTCCTCGAAGAGATAATTTAATGTCTCAATGTGGTTTCTTTATGTTTTTAAATTTAGCTTTGTAATAAATCATTGAAAGTATTCAAATTAAATAAGAATATGTATCAGAAAGTATTCCTTTCAAGAACTTCTAAACGTTTTACAAGAAGTTTAATAAATTTAACCCACAAACACAATGTTTATCAAAAGAAATAATACTTAAATATAGCAAAAATGTTATAAATTTACCTAATTGTCTTTTCGGAATAACCAATTTATTACTTAATTTTTTAGTACAAGGTTTATTAATAATCATTACATTATTGATATTATTTTTTAGCAAAGAAACATGCGGTCTATAAACCAAGAATAGCGAAGATTTTAAAATTCTTCAAATATTTTCAAAAAGATTTTATTTTTAATTCGGTTAATTGTGCATTCTGAATGTGCCATTTACACGTAATGTACATAATATAATAAGTATAAATGTTATCTGTACATTAAAAACGCTCAATTTATGATACTAAAAATTTTCATTGTTAAACATTTTCAAAAACGTCTACAATGAAACAAATTTCTTTTGGAATTTCCGTTTTCAGAATATTGTTTCTTATCAAAAACTGTACGTGTAAACAAAATTCCGAATTTTTTTCACATATAGGAAGATTTATTTGAATTTACCAGGTTACTTGAAATTCAATTTAAAAAAAATGCATCTATAGAAAACGTTTGAGTGTAATTTTTTTAAATGCCATACATAAAAAGATGTTTATATCCGAAACAGAGACTCACACGCAGAAAAAATCCCAGTATTATTTGAATTTTTTGCTTTAAAAGCTATATTTGATAACAAACTTAATATAAAAAACAAAAAATATGCACTTTCTACCCAAATAATTGAATTGCGAATTATCAACCAAATAAAAAAAAAATTTTACTAAAGAAATGAACTTTTAAAGGGAATGATGTATCTTCGGTAAAAAATTTGTAACCAATTTGTTAAGTTTTTATGCCAGAAGATGAATTTTCTGGCAAACGAAGACAAATTTCTAACATCTATTGTTATTTTGTATCTATATTGTTTTATTCAGATAAATAAGTTTTCTACCAATACAATACAAATTTCTTACAAAATAGTTAAATTTTCAACCTAACAGGTGCATCTTCAGTGAAGAGGAATACATTTTTATGAAAAAAATATCAATTTTCGACATAAAACAGAATAGTTACATTTAAAATTCAGAAAATTAATTTTTTAATAATTTAAAATAATTTTCAGCCAAATATTTTAATTTTTAATGGACTTTTTAGCATAAGAATTAATTTTGTAATCATAAAGTTTAATTATCTACAAAGAACAACTGAAATTATCAATAAAATAGATCAATTTTAAACTAAAAATATAAATACCCAACACAAAATAGAATGTAGTATTTTCCGTTAGAAAAACAAGCTTTTAACCAAATTAAAATAAATGTTCAACGAAACATTTGAATTTTAAACCAAAAAAATGATTTTTTAACCAAAAATATTGAATGTTTTTAATAAAATTGACAAAATAATTAGTTAAAATTTGAGTTAACAAAATGAATTTTATAGAAAAACGAATTTTATATAAAATATATTAACTTTGAACAAAACCCCTAGTACACATAAAGTAGACCATCTCAGAAGCCTTCAACTCGCAGACTCGTTGATTTTTAACATAGCTGCACCAGTTTTAAGCAATTTTCTAAATTTTTGAGTGAAGATTTAAGCGAAAAATATAGAAAAAAAGCCAAATTTCCTGCAACTGTTACCAACCGCATTTTTTGTGACCCCCCCCCCCCCGCCCCTTGAAATTGGTAAAGTAGTTAATGGATGATCCAATAATTTATATACTTTTATTGATCGAAATTTCGTTATGTTCTGGAGATCTGAAATATCTCCATAATGTACAGATTTTAATTGCTGATTTGATGAACTGTTTCTAAGAAACTTTGAAACCTATCCATAATAAAACCATACTTCTTTATAAATGAATTATTATGAAAAATACTGTTACATTCAATACTTATATTCCAAATTGTATACTTTGATTGTTTAAGATTTATATCATTCGCTTTGCAATCAGGTCAAGGTTGTGTAATTTTTGACGAAGCACTAGGAAAGTTATTTTGGCAAAAAAAAGCAAAGGAGATTTTAGAATAGAAATTCCGCCGCGATAAGAACCTTTAGATACGGTAACAATTATTATTTAAAGTAAAGTAGAAAGGGAAAGCGTGCTTAATCGCGTGCTTAATCGTGCTTAACTAAGAAAAATTGCAATAAACACTTAGAAGCTTCTTTCTGATTTACTAGAAATGGCGCAAAGGAAAAATAATTGCTGTTATGTTGCCAATATCATTATTGTGTTTCTCACTGGAATCAAAATTCGCAGTCTTTTTCAATAAAATACCAAGCAATGGCAGTGTCATGAAAGGCTAATCAGTGCCGCATCTGGACTTGATTGTTCAGCTCCCAAATTAGATGTAAATATAAGCAATAGAAAATATAGAATCTAGGATAGATTGAAATACAATCTAGTGAGATACATTGATATAACAATGGTTTTATTCAGAAATTTTGTAGAATTTTTATATTAAAATTCTTTGTTGAACAGATAATTTTTAATATCTAGCTCTTAATTTGTCCAAGTTTTTCAAACAAGCCACGAAGGACGATGGCCTTCGAAATGTTCAAACCCTCCCACATAAAGATCGTTATTTTCATCTGGCATGCGTACCACGACAAGTATGGGACTAGTAATTTCTGGATGACGTTCATTGTTATGATAAAGGTTTGCTACATAAATACTGACATCGTTATGTAATATAAAAATGCGATGTTGGAGCAGAATTTCATCATTATTACTAGGATTTGATACCCATGGTTCGACGACTGCTACTAAACTCTCTTTATTAGGCATCCTTACAAATACTCGCTCTGGTTCATCGTTTCCTCGATTGTCATCTCGAACCCAAGCTGGAATCTTTCGGCCATGGGGAGTCAAAACTCCATGATAAATATGCCCATTATGTTTTTGTATATAAACTCTTGTTAGGTGAGCTCCCGACAAAGACTGAGGTAAACCTAAATGACGTGGATTAACTGGTGCCACTGGTTCTAATGCACCTAATTTTTGGGAAATTTGTGTACAGTTAGTTTATTGAACACTTGTTTAAAAAAAAGAATTCTAATATTTTTTTGTTTTTTAGAATCGTAGAATGAAATAACAGAGTGGCGTTCAAAGTCCGACTTTCTCAGTGCGTGTCGAAAAACAAAAGTGTGTTCACAATACGAACATCGAAAATGGCGGTTTTCGTCGCTTTCAAAGCCTTCCAAAAATGGCGGTATGCGGGTGAGCAGGTACAAAAATATTTTACAAAAACTAGTGTTTCCAAGTCTCAGTACTTTACAAACCCCTAGAGGTTCCAATTCTCTTATTGCAAACAGTATGGTTTGTAATAAGAGACTTTGAAACTCTAGGGTTTGTGAATTATTTTCGTATCCGCTCACCTACAATCGGCCATTTTTTAAATAGTATACGTGACACCACAACTTTTCCAACTACACAACCGGTTTTCTCTCGATAAAAAAATATTTTACTTTATTTTATTTCTTTAACTAAGTTTTTCTTTGGCTGTTTCTATCTATTTTGTATTATTATAATTATATTAAATCACACTTACTTATGAAATGAAAGAAATCTAAGCACATGAGGAGTAGAAGGATGATCTTCATTCTTCCGAAATAAAGGAAATGTTTACGAAATAAAATAATAACTAATGTTTGCGTGATTTTGCTCGATAAGAAATGGTAGGCGTAAAGTCAAACAAATCAAGACCTGTAAGACGCCAGGAACCAAGTGTCAGGTCCTTTATCGGTAAAATTTCTCGGGTTTTTTAGTGAGATTATTTTGAGCATAAATAAGGCGTTGTTAATTTGAATTCATACCATTAAACGAGACCTATTACGTGTCTGCGGAAATTTTCTTTTTCTCCACATGATTCAGAGAATAAGAGGGGATTATTGTGAAACTTGTGGACAAACTACGTCACGTTTACAATTCCACAATCTGGCCTTCTGATTGTTTGAAAAGAATTTTAAGCGTTAAATCCGTGCGCTCTTCTATCATACATTTATATTTTTTGCGTTTTATATTTTTTTAACAAAAAAATGAATGAAAACATTTTTGTGAACATAATATTGGAAACGTTACTATACTAGTATATTCTGTGCACCACGCGTGAACTAATTATCTTCTCTTCAGGGAAACAACTCCATTAATTTTCAACATTTTCTTATAGATTTTACAGAAAATTTTATATGGTTAGGAAACTTTTTCTAGGATTTACATCAGTGTCTTTATTATAGCTTGAAATATTCAGTAAATTCCACATGAATTAAACGATTTTTTGTATTTACATACAATTATTTAAAGTAGGCTGATTACACAGTCTCATAAAAAAAAATCTGCACGTGTAGCTGAAATATAATACCTATACCTTTTTGAGATAGCGGAATCCGAATTTGGAGTCAGTTGGACCCCATTAGGTCAGAATCAAGGTCAATTGAAAGTCAACTTAAATACACTCAGAAAAAGATTTGGTTGAACCAACAAAATTTTGGTTGATTCAACCCTAGAATATGGTTATTATATGGACAACAAAATATTTGGTTGGACCAAGAAAACTTTTTGGTTAGTAGCTTCGGTTCATTATACCATATGTTTTGGTTGATACAAGCAAATTTTTTGGTTGATCCAGACAAAGATTTTGGTTGAGCCAAGCAAATCTTTTAGTAGATACGCGTGAAAGTTTTGGTTGACCCAAGCAAAAATTTGGTTTGATCCAAGTAAACGTTTTGGTTAATGTAATCGAACATTTTGGTTGATTGAAGGAAATATTCTAGTTAGTTTAAATAAGTGTATTTGTTGACTTAAGTATAGATTTTAGTCGATTTATCTAAAACTTTTAGTTGAACTAACAAAAGGAGCCCGCAGAATTTACATTGCTAATGATTTGCCGTTGAATTATCTTGTCTTGTGATATTTTTAGTTAATATTAAGCTACCAAATATCACAAGATGATACAATTCCCCGGCAAATCATTTACAATGTAAATTGTGCGGGGTCCTTTCTCAGTTCATCGAAAAGTTTTAGTTAAATCAACTAAAATCTGTACTTAACACACTTTATTTTTTATAAATAATCCTGCTGAAAAATAGCTTTTGATGTAGTTACCTAACGGAGATAGGAAAGCAATATAAGGAGAATAAATGTTTAAATTTCATTCTTAATATTTAATTCAGAAAAAAGTGCTTTGCACAGGAACACTCGATTGCTGTTAAACCAATTTCTCTGATAAAACAGCGTATCTTAGTTAACATTACGCAGTATTATTATATAAAATCCATACATATATATTTATATATCTAGTCTCCTTTTTTATAGTAATTAATAATACTGTCACACTATGTAATAAGAATATCACCTTTTTTTTAAAGAGTCAGAAACACATTTTTTATTAATACACGCGAAAGGAGATATATATTTAAATTAATTAATTTCAGAGAGCACTATTTACCAAATACTTATTTTTATATTGGTCATTTTTTCAGTTTAAGCATCACTGTATAAAACATAAAAACTTCCATCAACAGCAGTATGAATTGACGTCGGGAATTTGTTAAATAGTTTATCTCTGCTGATAGAAAATAATTTCTCAGTCATAGTA
>JAWWLR010000003.1:339180-351244 GCA_035041075.1 Acraspis erinacei
TTTTAATGAGGAGCTTAATGATAATTTAATTAAAAGTCATACTTAGTTGATAAATTCTATGATCTTCTAAAAAAATTTAATAAGCATATGCATTATTTGGGCATTTGTCCACGAACAAATTTTGTTTTCTCAACTTCAGTCCTTTTAGTTTAAGTTTCTCATTACTTAAATTCTTTTAATAAGGTTACAGGCTTATGACGATACATTTGTTTATTAAATTCGTTTTTAAAAATATATCAAATTTAACCACTAATTATGATTTTTGCTGAAATTATCATTAATTTCCCGATTACAAAGAATGGCATCTAAAAAATAATAATTTTTCCGCCGATAGATGCCCCAATAATTCATTTTTTTATTAAAATTACTTTAAGAAGTTATAAGATTGATTGAAGTTCTAAGATTTTTCTGAAATTATCATAAAGTTTCTCATTTAAAAAAGTTGTCATCGGAAAACACCAATTTTTCTTTAGACAAAGGCCGTACCCATACATTTGTTTATTAAATTTCTTTAAACATAACAGATATCAAATATTTATGAATTTTGCTGAAACTGTCATGAAGTTCCTAACTGAAAATACTGGCATTGAAAAAAAGCAACTAATCTTTTTGTCGACAAATGCCCTTCTGTATGAAATTTGTTCTAAAAAATAATACGATTAATGAACAAATTATGAAATTCTCTAAAGTTAGCATAAAGGACCTAATTTAAAGAATGACACAGAAAAAAATTGCCTTCTAAAATGCCTTAATAATGCATTTGTTAATTAAAGTTGCTGATATTATTAAAATAGTAACCTCAAGAAGAAATTTCTTCATAATTATATTGTGTTCATCCAAAAATTTTTGCAATACAACTATAAAAAAAGTAAAATTGTGGAAAATCGTGAAAAACATTCTTTCAACAAATAACTTGTTTATCATTTTGATTTTTTGTTTATTATATAATATTGGAATATCTTTAACTATGTTAATCTATGAAACATAGACGGTTTCAACAATTTTCATGCTACTGACGACCACCGGGAACGTCAAATTGAAAAAATGTCTATTTTTTCGTCATCTTTGTTTATTTATACAAAAAATGAAAGTCTAAGTTAATATCAGGTTCGAAATATCTTTCAGAAATCTTAAGAGCCTTTTTCAGATCTTTTTATCATAATGGTTCGATATTTGTGGGTTGTAGGTTCTTTTGAACCAAAAAAGTCATTTTTTTCACACTGTGCGGCGTACTAGTGGTCTCAGACTGGCTCAGTCAGACACTCCTTTGCGGCGTACCAAAACCGATGGGAACTACTGAGAGAACACAGCACCCAAGACTGCGAGTCAGTGATCCAAAGCCATTATGATCAGGCATCAGTGCTTCTCCAGCGTCCGCGTCTATAGTACCGCATGGACCAGCCAAGCGCTCAAAACTACCAATCGCACATCCACGAATACATAACAGTCCTACCTACGATTTAATATCGATAACGGGTTCAGTTGCGCCTTTACGCAATTGGATTCCCTCAGTCTTCTATTCTTTTCGACATCGATATTCTATCTATCACCGATCAAGGTTTAGACTTTCCGACGAAGGGCTCTGAGTATTGATGTGTGAAACTAGAGGCTATTGAAGGTTTTTGAGAGTGGTCATTTCGGGTTGGAACTCTCTTCTCGAATGAAGAGTGTGTAGGTGCTATATAAAACCCTCGAACATATACTGAGAGAAATTTCAATAAATTAATTCACGGAACTGCTTCTTGATTTTATTCACGATTTGACACAAGAAATAAGTCCTCAGAGTACATGCTTCTAAAGCAATATCCGTTGATCTAAGAGCAAGGGTTCTGAGATCTTAGTTCATGCGCCAAAGCGAGAATAAAATCAAGGAGCAGTTCCGAAATTTTTCACTGAGCAGAAAGTTTTAAAAATTTTATCAGAGCCTAGAATTCTCCTGCTTTTCAACGACTCATGAATTGGCTTTCTAAAAGGGTGCCGGGTAGCTGCCAAGAACAGCCTCAGATTAGCAACGATGGACAAAAGGTCCATCAAGATTTTTAGGGGGCAATACAGCCCCAAAAAAGCCCAAAAAGCCCAAAATTCTGATATACAGAAATTTGGAAATTTAGTTTTTGGAGGTTTGTGGAGGTGTTAGCTTGATGGACCTATGAACAAAAGATTCAATGGACTCTTCTGTGGGTTCCCTCTATCTCATGGCATAACCCGCTTACTGATGGCATTTTCTATACCTTTTATAAAAAATACCAAGTGTCGACATTTAGAGGTCCAAAGAAATCCCTTTTCAATTTCCTAAAATTATATCGCCAGTGATGTTTACTGATGGGAAATTATAATCCGATATTTTGTATTAATTTATAATGAAATTATATAATAAAATTTATAACTTGGTTATTTAAAGGTCTAAAAAAGCCGTATTTTCCTTAATTTTCCTCAAATGATTTCGCCAGTGAGATTAAATTATGGAAAATTATCATTCAATATTTTGTTCAATATTTTGAAAACGAAAAAATGTTTTCTTTTGTTTTAAATGTATTGAAGAAACAATTTATTTACAAAATTAATAAGATTTCTTTTTTATCTTTCACCAAAAACCTTAAGTCCTAGTATAATTTTTCTTTTTTTCCGTTAATCAGTTAACTAGCATAATTTAAATAATGTTAAGAAGTATTATTATGGCGACGGCTTCTGATATTCGAATGATATCAGTCGTTAATAACACAACGTTTAGTTGATAGCTTAAAGCACTATTTCAAAAAGTCCAGGTACGCAGGTGGCAACTTGGTACTAAATTAAAGAAGAAAAATCGCTTTCCAAATAACAAAAAAAAAACGAAATTTGGGATAATGTATCGTGTCTGCGTAGAACTGCAGTGCCTGCGTACAAGACATATTTACACTCACGGCGTTTTTTTTTATCAATAAACACATAATTTCAATAATATTTGTTTATAACAAAATCTTGTCTTAACCACTTCATAGTACTTCTTGAGTACTTTTTTTGCAAAAAAGTGATTGTAATTGATTGGAAATGTGTAATATGTTCATTTCATTGATATTGATGTTATAAGCAATTATTATCAAAAATTATTTGTTTATTGATAAAAAATAAAGATAACTTTTTCAATCAATTACAATCACCATTTTGCCAAAAAAGTAATCAAAAGTGGTTAAGAAAAGATATTGTTATAAACAATTATTATTACAAATTATTTGTTTATTAATAAGAAAATATATGTTAGATTGTCAATAAATTACAATAACTTATTTGCAACAAAAGTAATAAAAAAGTACTCAAAAGTGGTTAAGACAAGATATTATTATAAACAATTATTGGTTTATTGGTAAAAAATAAATATCACATTTTCAATCAATTACAATCATTTTTTTGCCATAAAATTATTAGAAAAGTACTCAAAAGTGGTAAAACAAGATATTGTTATAAACAATTATAATTAAAAATTATTTGTTTAATAATGAAAATATATAAATATTGCATCATCAATCAATTACAATCACTTTTTTGCCACAAAAGTATTTAAAAAGTACTTAAAAATGTTTAAGACAAGATCTTGTTCTAACATTTAGTTTTTTATCAAGAACAAAAGACGTATTATGCATTAACATAGAATTGTACACAATTGCATGGGACAAAAATGTCGAAATATGGCCGTATTTCTACTTTATGGTACGCTCAGATGCCACTATGCAGGAAGAATGCACTTTCCAAGGTCATATCTCGTGACCTATTAGGGCTATGACACTTTTTTTGAACTTACACTAAATTGACATTACTTTTATTCATTTCATAGTAATTTTGTCGTGGGACTTGTGGGAAAAGAAGTATTTTCAAAAAATAAAACGTTTCCGTTTTTGGTCAAAAATGCAACAAAAAATGGAATTTTTGATACCTAGCAATTCCCAAAGTAATAGGACTAAAAGAATTTTCATTTTTTAAATGTAGGCAGATTTTTTATAATCTTTTTCATCCTCTGGCATTATCATCGCAAACTCAATCTGACAAGATTTATTTTGAAAAAACTAAACACCACTTTCTTGCCCCTAAAAACAGGCAAAAAAGGTCCACTTTGAGGGATCATAACTTTTGACCTATTAGAGCCAGAAGATTTTTCTTTTTTTGAAATCACAGAAAATTAAGTGTACTTTTACTCAACTCTGGAACGCGTTTCCGTAAAGTAATTAGATAAAAAGTTACACAGTGGCTTTTTAAACTTAGCAATTTTTCGCTAAAAATCGAAAAAGTGGGAACTTTTCAATGTAGTAACTCGGTACCTTATAAAGATAGCGGATTAGTTTTTTCCAAAATTGTCTCGTAATTTTGTTCTCTTTCTTTCTTCTCTTGGACATTTTTCTCCAAAATGCAATGGGTATCATCCGTTCACGCAAACATGATTTTTGGAAATGTTAAAAAAACGGGTTCCTCCTCTCTTTCGTGGGAACATATGTAATATGTTAAATACGACCCCTTAATAAAGACTTTTGGTAAAAAAGAATGATACACCCGATTTTTTCGGTAACTATTCCCCATTATTACAGTCGTTCCCCTATTCCCCTATTTTATGCAGTTTTATAGACGTAGCATTACCTTCAGCTTCATCGAAAAAACAAAAACTAATTTAACGAAAACAGAAGTATTTTCATTCGAAACCGATCCTGGTGTGATCAAAATGGTTCATCAGCAAAAGATACCTATCTTTTTTTGATTCTGCGAAATAAAAAATGAACAGGGAAGTTGCTGCTAATAGAAAGAATTCAAAAGGTATTTTCTTTTGCAGAGTTATTTGATTTCAGTTGCGAGTCTTTCAAATTTTTTAAGACGAGCGCTTGCAAATTCTTTGAATTTTTAAAATATAGAATTTCAAGTTATTTCATTTAGATTATTAATATTTTAAAGGTATGTGATATTGGAATGTCCATAGTTAAAAATTATTGATTAAGAACTGTTTTTTAATCTGTTGTTTACTTTTAAATATGTAAAGTCGAAAATTCTATAATTTTAAAATAGTTTCAAATTTTCTCCCGATTGAGCATTTAAAAATTAAGAAACCCCATAAAAAAAATTTGCAATTCAAACCTTTAAAGTTGGACAATTTTTCTCAAGACCACAAACATTAAACTTTTTTAGAATTTCGCTTTAAAAATCTGTTATTTTAAATTACAATTATAATATTATAAAACTGATCTCTTATAAATACTGTAGCTAAATATTAAATTCATGTCCCTTACGAACAATAGTCATTTATTGGAACTAATAATCGTTTTTTCATTTGACAAATGTTCATCCTGTTCGAAAAATAGGAACATGAAGAACAAATCAGAAAAAGTAAGAAAAATATGCTTACCTCAATTATTATACGTTATTATAAGTTTTAACCATTTTTAGTAGATATTTCTAAACAGTATTTATGATAATCTATATCTGTAATCATGTGTATTTGTCTGCCTGTAGAGCAACAATGCACTAACTTTCGAAGGCATCTTTTAATCAAAATTGCCTTTGGTACAGATTTTTTATAGGAATAATGGTATTGTTTTTGAACGTGGAAAATTCAATAAGCAACTAAGAAACTCAAATTAATAAACAAAGAACGAAAAATACGAACAAACTTTGGATTTCAAAGTTTCTTGCTTTAAAAAGACCTTAAAAATTCCTCTACTTTATTTCTGGATAGCATCCATAGTTTGGCCACCAAATTATCGTTTTTACATTATCATAGTTTGTGATGTATTGTACTAGATTAATGTGAATTTTTATCTATTTAGTTTCCACCAATTGACCTCTCAAGGCCCCCTAATTATAAAAAAATAGTTTCTACAATTTTTCATGCAGAATTTCCTTTGCACACTGTTTTTTGTTCCAAAGAGGTAGCTCAAGTTTTGTTATCCAGCTTTCTACCGCCAATATCTATAGTTTTAATTGTGAATTATGGTAAATAAAGAATAATGCAAAATAAGGAAAAAGTATTGCAATAATTATGAATAACAAAACATTTACTTTATTTTATAATATCCAAAAATACAGTCTTAAATAGAGGCAGAAAATTTCATATATTTTGGGAATTACTTTCGTCGAGGGCGAAGCGCGAAACACTTAACAAGAATTTATTTTTAAAAACCGAAGATGCTTCAAAAAAGATAATTCTTAATTTAAAAAAGACAGTTGTCAATGGTTTGACTTTTACTTTAAGATCTTCTATGCGCAAATGTGGAGAAAGTACAAAGACCGAGCGCGAAGCGCTAGACCCGATAGATGTGCGCCATAAGCGCTCTCAAACAGACAAGCGAAGCGCGAGATAAGAATTTTTCCCTACACCAAGCAGAATTTCTAGAAATAAATTAATGATGTGGACAACATTAGTTTACATCTGCTATTTTAAAATTTCTTTTAACTGGGTGACGGTTGCCTACGGGAGATTCCTGGCTTTCTTCTGTTGTCATATCTTTAATCTCGCCACTGTGGATGTTTATTTTCACCCGTATTTCAAAATCATCTCTTATTATATATATTCCACGCAAATGTGCATTACGCTCCAATATTGCAAAGACGTCACCAGTAGATGTTATTAAAACAAGTTGTTCGTCAGTTGGCATGGGCTTAAAGTCTTTGCCACCCCTTCCGCGCAATAGAATTGGTTTTCCGGCAGGAAAAGTGTATCTTCGAATTCTGAACAGCCGGTGCTGATTCTTGTTTGGGATAAGCCGAATAAATCCAATATTTTCGAGATCATATCCAAGTACAAAAAGTCGCCTTCGCTTAGGAGACCTGGATCTGTCATGAGGATGAAGTGCTGCAGGAGAAGGACTGGTCGATGAATGAGTTATGGCAGGAAAAATAGGTCTGGCATGAGAAATATTTCTGACATGATAAATAGTCCTGGCAGGAGAAATAGTTCTGGCACGATAAATAGATCTCACAGGAGAAATAGTCCTTTCTAGAGATTTTCTGGCAGGAGAATAAGAATGGCTGCAACGAGGTATACCAGGAATAGGATCGCCATTAGGTAAACATTCAAACTGTGAACTCAACTCTGCAACAGGAAATATAGGATTTCATTTTTCCTCAAAGTAGATGGTCGTATGTTATATTTCTTGACAGCCACAATAATCGATGTGAATGTGGTTTCAATTAGAAATATAATATTAGTCAACATAGTTGGAAAATGTTTGCAACTTTTTTATGTGATTCACTATCCCTACTCTAACTGCCTAAAGGTGCTTGTGCAATTCTTAAAAGGGCAAACAAATTAAGACGTACGTAGAATGGCACTCTTAAAATCATTCCGCAAATTTAAACAGAATTGGGTGAAGTTTAGAGATGCAACGTTTTCGAGACAGAGCACAAATAAAGGCAGAATTAAAATTTTAATTATTAAAAATGAGATTTGTCAAAAAACCAACGATTTCTGTTATGAAGTTCCCCGAAATGAATTCAGATTAAAATCGTATTTACTTAGGGAAAACTCAATTAAAGTTTGGATAAAAATAGTAATTGGGATAGAATGAAGATTAAATCGCACCAATTCTAATTATCTTATAGGATAAGAGATATACCGAAAGTTACAAATATGTTATATTATTATATTTACTGATAGAGTTCAAGATATGCGCGAAGAATAAGACAAGTGTATGAACATTTCTCATCTTAACTGATTTCAGGAACGTCTGATGGATATGTTAAAGAAGAATTTGATGAAAAATTTAGGTAAAAAATATTCGACTGCTTCACTCATGTACATAATATTTTATAGCTGTTATCTCGTACATTGTCTGCCGCAAATTTGTCCTTCTGAGATATTTAAGTCGCAATGTAGCCAGTTTTAAGGAAAACTTTCCTTAATAAATTCGTTTAAACAGATATTATAATACAAAAATTTATTTTGCGAATTTTTGATGAAAATAATAATTTTTTTTGCCATTTTTCAAATACAAATTGTTTTATAATACATACAGCCTTACTTTCTATTAATGATTAGATGTTTAAATAAATTTCTAAAACAATATATTATTGTTTATAAAAGTTCTCTCTTATAATTGTGTTAGAAATTCTATGTTCTTTTCGAATTTTTACATTCGCGCCTCATTGCGAAGGTACTGATTATAATTTATAAATTTCTTTCGCAAACTTGATCAAATGTCAACGTTTTGAGGCCACATAAGCCAGAAACAGTGGTTTTCAAGTCGGTGGCAGTCTGTCCGTCGTTGTCATTGATCAGATAACTCGATACAAATTCAAAAAGTTAGAGCATTTTTAATATTTTTTAGATTCGAAAAATGCATTTCCTTAACTAAAAATTAAGTACATTCTTTGTAAAAAAATTTGTATAGACATTTAATCTTTTTGGTAAATCCAATTCATTTTTTTAATTGAAAATTTGATTGATTCGTTGGAAATTTATTTCCAACGAAATTTAATCTTTTTTTTCGCCCACAATATTGATCTATATTATTAAAAGTTAGTCTTCGTTTGTAGAAAATTAACCTTTTCGTGGAAAATGTTATTATTAATTAAAATAATCGGTTCAAATATTCATGTAATTTCTACACAATTATTCTTTTCTTTCTTAGAAAATTAATTCTTTTAGATAAAATCTCATTTATATGGTTGAAAATGTCTTCTTTTTACTATAGTTGCAAGGAAATTTGTCTTTTTTTTTGTAGCAATAACCCCTTTCGGTCAAAAATTCAACTATACGTTTAAACAATCTATTAAAAAATCTAATATTTGGCTGAAAATTCATATATTTTGTTAAGAATTATTCTATTTTGGTATAAAATAATTTTTTGGGTTTATGTTTGATTAATTTGGTAATAATAGTTTTTTCTCATTGAAAATTAAGTGTATTTGTACGGAAATTTAGTATTTTTAGTTAAAATTTCATCTGTTTGGTTTAAAGTTTAACTACTAAATTGAAATATTATATTTTTTGTTAAAAATTATTATATATATTTGTTATAGAAAATTCATGTTTAGAAATTTAACTAATTTTTGAGGAAAAATTATTTTTTTTAAATATTTTGTGTTAAATATATATCTCTCGGGTTAAAGCTTTAACTATTTAGTAATAAAATTTATATTTTTTATTTCAAAGTCCATGTTTTGTTGAAAATTCATCTCTTTAAAAAAATAATTAATTTTCGTGCCTAAAAAGTAAAGTATTTGGTAGAAAATTTAATTTTTTGGTAGGAAATTCGTCTTTGTTGTCCTGGAAATTCATCCATTTAATACAAAAATAAACTGTTTGGTTGAAAATGAACTCTTTTATTAAAAATTCTTATTTTCAATCGAAAATTCAAATACTTTTGTCCTTTTTCCTTTTTTGACTTTAAAATTGTTCGTGGTTAAAAATTCAAATGTTTTCTTAACTCATCTTTATATTTTGACAATTATTTCTAAATTTAACTCATCTTTGGTAGCAATTTCTTTTTTTTTATTCCGAATACAATTTTATAGCTGGAAATTATTCTGTTTTGGTTGAAGTATAATGTTTTCTATTTAAAATTAATCAATTTTTCGGTTGAAATATGAACTATTACCATTTTCATTGCGAATGTATCTTTCTTAGGCGAAAATCCAACCAATTCCTTATTCTATTTAAAAACTGACATTTTCGCTGAAAAATTAAAGTATTCTGTTGAAACTTCGTTGTTTTTATATTTTTTTAAATATTGAAATTTCTATGCACGACTATTCGTAGTACTCGAAAATATTTATAGTTCTTCTTAACGAATTTTTTTTATAAAACTTAAGAGTTCAGAGTTATAGGATTTTCAAAATCTAACAAAAAATCTAAAATTACCATTTTCGACAAAAAACGCATGGTATGAAATGAATTCAAGAAAAGAAAAACTTTGATTCTTGAAATCCGTATAAGATCATCATAAAAAGTTTTTGAATATTCTTGAAAAATCGAAAATTCTAATTTTCATCTCACAAAAAAGAATGAAAAATCAGAAATTTCATTTTTCAGTTAAACTTTGAAAGATGCGAAAAAGGATGAATAGACCAAACTTGTGTATCCAGAAAATATCTACAAATTTGTATTGATCACTTTTTTATTTGACGCTTATTTTTTTGTTTTATTATTGAAAAACAACGTTAAAAATTTAAAAAAATTGAACAAACAACACAAGCTACAAACAAAAATAAATAGGCGAAAGTCGTTCACCAAAAAGGAGATACAAATGTATAATTAATCATTTTTTGTTAAGACGTGCAGTTTGTTTTTAAATCGTGAAAATGACATTACAAATAAAGAGCGATATATTTTTGAACAACAAAATAAGTATTATCACTTTATTTTTGAATTTAAATAAATATAATTTACATAAGATTCTTAAGAAAATAAAAAAAAAAGAATTTTGAATATTTCAGATATGTCAAAAAATGTATAAATTGTTAAGGAACTCTTTTTATTGTATAGAATTTAACATAATGGAAAAGAATTGCATTCTATACTTCTAAAGTTCCCTAAAAAAAATTTTTTTCTATTTTCTCTTAAAGTTCATTTTTTAAAATAAAAAGTCATTCCAAATTTTAAGACGAATCTTAAAAAAATTATGTTTTTAATCTTTTCAGACCTTTTAAGCGGCCTTCTAATCTTTAAAACTTATTAAAATGTTTCCTGATTTTTTTTTTAAATTCTGCAAAATAAAAAACGTGGCTTTGTAATCTTTCAGATTTGACTTTGGTCATTAAAATTTTTGAAATATTCATAAATAATTTCTTAAAATTAATTTTTCGAAATTAAAAATAATTTAGTTTTTTCACACCATTTTTTAATTTTCCTTTAAAAAAATACCAAAAATGCGTACAAGTTTTAAT
Source organism: Acraspis erinacei (assembly GCA_035041075.1). Taxonomy (NCBI): domain Eukaryota; kingdom Metazoa; phylum Arthropoda; class Insecta; order Hymenoptera; family Cynipidae; genus Acraspis; species Acraspis erinacei. Next base: position 350,023 of record JAWWLR010000003.1, read on the forward strand.
TATTTTTGATCCGTGTCCAAACTTCAGAATATTTCTTTAAATTACTGAATTTTATTTTAAAGTTATGTTTTATGGCCAAATTGCAACATTTTTCTCTAAAATTTTTGACAATCTTTTTTAAACGTATGGAAGTAATTAAAAATGTTTTGTAATTTTTTTCATTTTTCTCTTGGAGTTTATAACCAAATAATCATTTTAAATTTTCCCATGTATCTTAAAAAAAATTTATTTATTCTCTTCACGTCCTGCAAAGTTTACTTTACCTAGAATTTTTTTTAATCCTGAAAAATGTTTTTTTTATAAAATTTAAACCATCTCAAGCTTTCCCAGAAATCCTGAAAAAAAATATTCTCCTTAAATGTTTCAGAATTATTCGACGCTTTTAATTTTTCTTATCTTCTCAAAAGCGTAACAAAGTTCACAACATATAGTGCGGTAGAGAAATATTCACAACATAATTATTTCCTATTATTGAGCAATCATTTACAATTTAAATTTTCTTTTTCATCTATAATGTTCGACAACAATTAGAAATCCATTTTATGATGAAGTAAAATTATTTACTTATAAATTCTGATATACAGATGTAATGTGTAAACGCTCCCTAATTTGGCCAATGAATTTTTTTAATATTAACTATACATCAATCATCTTGCTTCTCCACAAAATCGCTCCTTTCATGACATCTATTCGCACAAAATAATTTTATTTCCAGTTGAATACAAAATTAAATTTTTATGTTCAATAAGTCCAAATAAAAAATAAATATTTCTTTAAAATTAATTTGTCTATTTTTGAATTATAGAAAATACCTAAAGCTCGATTTTCACATTGAATAGATTCTCGCAACCCGTGAAATAATGTCGTAATCCCGGAAAAAGTATCATAGGCTTTCTTTGCCTAAACAGAAATGCCGTTGCATTAGACAGCTTTACCTAATATTTAAAAGGAGTGTCAATACTAGAATAGCTTAATTAAGATCTCGCAATTTTTCGTATCTGGTCGATTTGTTTTTCACAGAATCTTCAGAATGATTTAAATTTACAATCTGTACTTAGTATCTTAACTAAATTTCAAAGGCAATAAACTATCTTTTACGCAAGAAAATATTTAACAAATTGCAAACAACTGACTCATGTGTTGTCACAAATATGCGTGAGACATTTCGACATCGTTTGTCTTATGAGTCAGAGGAGTGTGGGGGGGGGGTGTAGAGTAAAGG
>JAWWLR010000003.1:361695-375353 GCA_035041075.1 Acraspis erinacei
ACCGACCTCGAGAAGATCTAGCATTTCGATGTGTTCTTATACATCCAACAGAAAAATGCTCGTTTTTGGTGAAGTCAATATACACCATATTTAAAACAATAATTCCTTAAAGCCTTAACAAATAAACTTTAAAATACATCATGTGTGTAATTGATTGCCTTCAGTGCAAGGTTTCTGAGACTAGGATTGGTGCATCTATGATTTATGCTTCTATGGTTTAAAGATCTATGGTTAAGGAACATAGGGCTTCAAAATCTTGAGTTTCATGGTTTAGGTTCGACTTTCCGGGGTTTATAAGTGTACTGTATAGGTCAGCAATGTTGGTGAGACTAAGTTTTATGGATCTTTGGCTTATGCGTACACAGTTCGAAGGTCCATGGTTTAAGAACCTAGGGTTTCAAAATCTTAAGTTTCATGTTTTAGGCTTCGACTTTCCAAGGTTTATAAGTGTACAATATATTTGTCCATTGCCTATCAGAGCAAAGATATTTTACCTAGATGCGGCAATGGTCTAGTTAGGCCACCTGTCACGAGAGCGGCGCTATCGTCGAATGTATGGCTTCGGGGTTTCCCGGTACTTTTCGGCTCAATTCGGAAATGCCGCTACGTTTAAACGAATTATTTTGACCACATGAAAAGACGATAAAGATAATTTGGTATAAAATCTAGATCTAGAAAGTATGTGATAATTTTACTGTTGTTCATACATAAATCAATAATATTAATAATAAAAAATAAAATAGATAAATAATAAAGAAATAAATAATAAATATATAAAAAATAATTTGAAATCGGTTAATATAATATAATATAATATAATGGAAGTAATTGATGTTATTCATTGTAAATCCTAACTTTGAAATTCCATATTTTTATTTTTATCGTGAAAACTTGTGAAAAACCAAATAAATAACAAGTTTTATTTTAATATTGTATTCCTAAAGAGGATACTTTGAATGTTTACGTTCATATTCCAGACAGTTTAAAGAATCCCTTTTATGCAAAAAAAACACTTAATGTTCATATTTCTATTTAAAAAAAAAGAAAACTAAAAAATACTTTAATATAATGTCAAAAAATGATTTATTTTACTATTTTATTCGTAAAAAGTATATTACTCCGAATTTTTACTTGAAAATTGCGGACGATTTAAAGAGTTCTTTATATGCGCAAAAAAAATAAACACTATATTTTCATATATTCTATTTAAAAGATAGAAAACTAAAAAATAACTAAATATAATATTCAGCTAATTAATAATTTAATTATTAATATCATTGGCCAAATTAGAAGTAAATTTTTGCAACCAGTTATGTATTAACAGTTAATTTTTATTTATATAAATAAATAAATATATATATGTGTGTGTGTGTGTGTATAAATATTTATTTATTGACTATATTTATATAATATAATTAATATAATTATATTAATATGTATACCTTATATATTAGGGCGCAGTGCAAATAATCCAATTAGTCGAATCGTTTGAGCTGAGCGAAAAAATTTGTGGGTAGACATAAAAAAAAAGTTTAAAAAAATAAATTTGAAAATTATGGCGAATTTTTTGTATGTGCAGTTCTTGCTAGTGAATAATAATAATATAATAAATTTTTTTTTAATTTATAATTTTTGAAAATTGCAAAAAAGAATGTTTTTTTTGGATTGAGTCCTATGCACACATTTTGAAAAAAAAGTTGAATCAAAGAAACTTGCTGTTATTTTGTTTTTTTGAAAAAAAATGTATTGGTGTTTGAAGCATTCAAAAATTGTCAATTTTAAGTGTTTTTTTTAGTGATTTCGACGATTGTCTAGGGCTAAACAAATTTTTTTTAAACAAAATAGTAGCATGTTTCTTTGACTCAAGGTGAAGAAATTTCATACTTGACATACTCAGCTTTTTTTAAAGGTGTGCATAGAACTCAATCCAAGAAAACATTTTTTTTGTCATTATCAAAAAATTCTAAATTGAGAAATTTTTTAAATTATTATTTACTAGAAAAATTTTTTCGTAAGAAAATAAGCCATAATTTTCAAATATAATAATAAATTATAATAATAAATATATAATAATAAAAATATAATAATAAAAAAGGGGTTTAAAGGTTCATGACTTGAACGTTTAGGTGTGGACCGTCTAGGGTTTGAAGGTACTAGGTTCAACTTTACAAGGTTAATGAGCATATTATTTAGATGTAAAGGTTTTGCTAGATTGGGTTTGTAGATCCATGGCTTAATGGTCTAAGGTTTGGGAACCTAGGGTTTGAGGAACTAGGGTTATTATATTTAGTTCTTTTTTCTTTTTTCATCATTTACGGTTCGATATATTAATTTCTTAAATTTTCTAAATTTGTTCGTTTAAACTTTCAAGCCTGTTTAATTTTTTGTAGGATTCAATATATGACAATTATGGCAATCATTTGTGTTAATAGGCTCTTTTCCAAGTATCTAGCAATTTTTATTTAATTCGCCGAGAATTATATCGAAGCTAGAATTTTCTCCATTTTTCCCCACTGTGCACTCTGGACCAATAGTGGTCAATCCGTAGAGATATTCATTGCACCTTCTTTGAAATTTCCCCACCCTTAGGAAACTGTTTCAGCCACTCCGTTTTGTGCGACCCCTTCCACACTTGTGGTTCTCTAGAACCTCGGGACTGTACGGTTGCAAATTTATGACCTTTTCAAGAAAGCCAAAAGTCCCAAGCATCCGCGAGAATCAACCCTGTGCCACACATGTTGACCACACAAGGAATCTCGAGCTCTCCGTATACTAGCTCTTTTTCCAAGTTTCCTTTCTACCTTCTAAAAATAAAATTCGTCAATCAAAAGCTGATTTGAAATTACATCTAACTCTCGCTTTCAGTCACCCCGTTCTCGGCCTTCCTAGAACCGGAATGCAGTCCAAGGCCATTTGAAGGCAACCCCTGACACTGGACTGAAATTGAGAGTATGGTGTAAATTATACATTCAAGATTACCCTAAAGCGTGATAACCCTCAAAACTAAACTTCGAATTCTAAGGCATTTCTTTCTTTTACGATTATAGCTATTTCGAAAACAGGATGCGCTTAAGTTCTTAAGTAGTAATTCTTAAATTTATAAAAATATACATTCTTATGGGATAATTAAAATCATGCTTTTCCATTTGCACCCTGTGCTACGTGCATTCTGACAAATATCCATTTTATAAATATTATAGTGCAAATAGTATATAATGCAGTGTTTCTACCTTATCTGACCGATAAATCAGATTCGCATCAAACCGCGATCATCACATCTGTACCTTGCTAAGTTATCCGCAATCGGTAAAAAAGTCAGGTTGGTAATGCCAATTCCTGCGGAGATAGCATTGCATCATCAGTTGGTAACAAATTGATAACCAAAAAAATCAATCCTAGTTCTTCATAATTTTTTTTTTAATTAAATAAAATTTCACAAAGTCTTATATTATCTGCTACTTATACATTATCAATAATTAGTTCTTAAGACACACTTTGTTATTGAAGCCAGCGAGGAAGATTATTCTCGACGCGCTTTGCAATTCCCGCATAAACAGTATTATTTCGATCTAGCATTCGTATAAAAATCCGCGGCCCTGCTGAAAAGTCTACTGGGACATTCGTGGATTGGAGACTTGCTCTTAAAACAGTATTATTTTCTAATAGTATAAAAATGCTGTAATTTTGAACACGAAGATCTTTGTAATAATGGAAATGTCGCAGACTTGCAACTAATCCGTCAGAATAGGGCAATTGGATATAAACACGTTCATGTAGTTCAGCTCGTGCATTTTGTGCGAGGACCCAGATAGGAGGTGGACGCCCACGGAGAAATTCGAGGTCTCCAACAAAAACATCATCGCCTAGCAATTGTAGAAAAACGCGGTCTCCTTCTTGAATTTTGAAAAGTTCGGCTGCGGGATTACGAGAATTGTGAAAAGCTTGATTATTTCCTCTAACTCTGTAGGCTGTACCTAATTTCGTAACAAACAAAAATTTATATACTTTTTTATTTTGGAAAGTAGCTGTTAGTAACATGCAAACAGAGTGATGTAACGATATACACTGGAAATCCTATTTAGGCGCGACTTCGTGCATAGTCCTGAATGACCTTGACTTAAATCGAACACAAAATTCGAGAATGATTTTAGTGCTAAATTCATAAAGTTTCGAAAAAGACTCAAAATAAAAAAAATTAGGTTTTTATAGTATTTTTTACTGATATTTTCAACGATTTTTAGTTATTTTGCCGCTTTACCCTAGAATTAGGTATCTGCAATAAAAAATTTGTAGAACGCAAAGATTAGCAAATTTTCAAATATTTGAATTTTTCAGATTTGTTATCGCCTTTGACCGTAAAATGACATTTTTTAAGAAAAATTATTAGCTGTTAAAGCTTCATAATTTTTTAATAAGTTTACATCACATTAGCATTTGACACAAAAAATTGTTACTTTCAAACAAATATCAGCATAATTCGACCAAGATCTGGTTGTAAACAAAAATCATCATATTTGAAAGGATCATCATTTTTTAACAATTATATAATTCTAACTAGGCTTAGAATCTTTCAACAATTTTCGATTATGTTAGTTCCTTTTGTCGGAAACTGGCCTTTTTCGTATAAAAAATGTAATTTAAAAAGAAACTCACAATATTTAATAATCTTAGGTTATGTAAGCATTTTACATGATAAATATGTTTTTTTTTTTAATTTTACAAGAAATTTTGGTTTTAAAACAAAAATAATCAGATTTTGAAAGTAATAGCGTCTCACAATACTCAGCGTTATAAACTAAATATTTGTATTTTTAGGCAAAATTCATTATAATTTAAGCCACATTTAGAATCTTTTAACCACTTGTAATTATTTTATCGTGTTTGATCAAAAATTAGGATTCTCAATTTAAAAGAATATATATTTCAAGGAGGGTTCACAACTTTTTCAAGTTTAGGGTATTTAAGCGTTTTGCAGTAAAAATTTTGATTACAAAAAAATAATCAATATAGTTTTAACTTAATTGGCCGTATTAAAACAGTTTCAGGTTATATTACGTTTTTCACAGGAAATCGTTTTTTCTATTTAAAAAATAATTCAAATTGGAATAATATTTAGAATCATTTAACAAATTGGTACTATGTCAATTTCTGTCATTGGAAGTTGGTATTTTTATTAAAAAAGATTTCAGAGTACTGTAAGAGAAAATTTAAGAACATTTTCAAAATTGTCAAAAATGAATGTAGATTGTTGAGGATTTCGAACATTAAAAATTAGAAACTTTTGAAAGATTAATAAATAATAATAAAATGTTTTTAGGATTCCATGGAAAATTTAAATTGATTTTTTATTTAAAATAAAAAAAAATAAAAATTAAATAATAATTTAATAATTAAAATAAATTAAAATAATTTAATTTAATAAATAAATTCTCGTCGTTTTTAAAAGATACTCAGAAAAATTGAAAAATTTCGCAAATAAATTAAAATTACAAAAGGTTTAAACAAATTGCAAACAATGTATATTCTTAAAATTTTCCGAAATAAATTTCGAAGAATTTTACGAATTTTTAGAGTTTTACAAAGATGAACAAATTTTTGAAAACCATGTTGAAATTAATTTAATTTTAAAACATTTATTGTAATAGAATGTTTACAAAGATTCCCAAAATTGACAAAAAATAATCCGGAAGATTCTGAGGAAATTTTTATAACTCTGCATAGATTTTGCAGATGTCGAACAAAAATTACAAGCTTTTCAAGAATTTTGAACGTTTTCAGGCGGGTATAAAGTTTTATTAATATTTGTAGAAAAATTGAAAATGATTCTTATTTTGAACATTTATTTCAAATGAATATTTAAAAAAATTTGCGAAAATTGCAAATTGTTTTAAAGCATACTTAGAAATTTAGAAACAATTTTAAAAATTATTTAAAATTTGAAAAGTTTGGAAAAAATCAAAAATCAATCGCAGATTTTAAAGAATTTCAAATAAAATTTCGAATTTTTAGAAAGATATGGAAAGGTTTCAAGATCATTTTTTTATTCCGGAAATTTAATTTCCCAAATTAATAAATTACGGTATAATGAGATTCTTGATAATTTACAAAGCCACAAAAAGTTCGTAAGAAAACCTATAAAAACTGTTGTAGTTACGCTTTTTTGCAATTAAAAGAGTATAAGATGGACAAAATCATTGACATTAACTTACAAACCAATTTTCAGAAATAAGCAATACAACGTCTTTTTTTAAATTGAGAAATAGGCTTTTTTAACAAAAATTTCGAATCAATTTTTAAATTTTATTTTTGGAAATTAAACATTTATATTTTGAGAAAATTTCAAATTTCGCTGGAAAGGGCTTAAAAAAATCTATCAAAATTTTACTTGCCAAACACTTTTCAATCACAATAGGAAGACTTAAAAATCGCCGAATCCGATAATAGCAAAGTGACATTACAACGTATGATCCAATATTACATCACACTTACTTGTACTCGTAAAATGAAGGAAAATCATAAAGAAAAAGTGTAGGATGACCATCCTCATTTTGTCTAGAAAGATGTACTAAAAAAGAACGAAAGATGGATTTTTACAGAATTTCAAGAAGAGTGGCTGATAAATTTTTGGAATGTATTCACTTATATACCGACTGCTAAATAATCACCGTTGTACCTACTGTTTAAAGAAAAGTGGAAGGAGGATGTCCTGATGTATGATCTCAGAATTTGTCATATCTGCTTGTTTTATCATCCATAAAACCTTCAACATTTTTTTTAATATACTTTTTCCACCGTCTATACTGCATACTGTTGAGGCCATAAATCATTTCCGTATCAGGAAAAGAGATTGACATTAACATAAACATTAAGCATTTATCTCATGTCATCATATTGACACAGAGGCACAATTAAGTGCCTAACGAGGAAGAAAGAGAAATCCACGAAACACAAGTTATTTGTCTAAAAAATTTCGAGCATTGACTTTATTTTGTCGCGTAGGGTAATGAATTAATTTCTGATGTTAAATTTTGTTGATTACCGCTCAAATAATTTTGTAGAGAAATGAGAAAAAATTAGACTCTGCCTGGAGAATTTCAGCAATTGTTTCTTTATTTATGTTTAGCATAAAAAATTGAATACTTTTTCAGAAGTGTTTGTTTGAATTATGCAAAACTAATTTAATTTTAGGACTTTATAGACCCAAAAGGATCTCTGTGCGAACTAATAAAAAATACTAAAAAAGAAACGAAAAACATTTCTTTTTTAGGACAAAAATAAACAATAGGAAAAAAAATGAAAAGGCAACCAAACAAATCTCCTAACATCTCTTTTTATTTCATTAGTCTTTTTTATTTGTATTATAATCAAACCACAAAAAAACATTTGTAAAAAATAATCGCCAACGTTTCTGAACTCATATAGCACCCTTATCAAGGCGAAAAATAAAGCAAATAAAAAAATAAATAAAAAATATTCGAACAGGTAGTAACAGCAACAAAGCCACGATGCTCTATCCCTGACAACCGATCAGAGCATCAACTGAGGATCAAAAGGAAAACGAGTTAGTTTTATTTTCCGGATTTCTTCACATTAACTTGATTATTGGCCGCTAAATAGGATTTTAAATTTGATTCTAATATCACTTATATTTCTTAAATTTTAACAATGACTGATGAGTAAATTTATGTTTTATAAAAACCGTTTCTTTCGGTAAGCAATCTGCTTTTCTGTAATATACTTATCACATAAGAAGTTTGACACCAATGGCAAACAAATTATATTTTTCTTTTTCTGTATGCAGAGAAGAAGCTTTTCTGAAGACTGATTTCAAAAATTTTTATATCTGTTAGATTCATAATTCATAATAAATTCAGAATTGTTTCGATTGGATATTTTTGCACCACCTCTACTACATATTGTGGAAGGCAAGAACCTATTTCTTACTTAAGAAAAAAGTAATAAAAATTAAAATAAACATCATTCTTCTGCCTCGCGTCTATATATATTCTGCCGAACTTCTGAATCTTAGGGTCATTACCACTTTAGGGGGACGGGGGTCCTCACAAAACCTACGTATGGTAACGGGTGGGGGAGGGAGTCCCAGTGTGGTAACGTTAAACGTATATTAAATGCTTTTAGAATTTAGAGAATTTTTTTTCTGAAAGTAAATATGGTAACGTTTTTAGTATGTTTCCAAGTAACGCATGTTTAAGGTAGAAAATTAATCTCTTTGTTCAAAAATTCTTCTGTTTTAGGTAAAAATTCAACTTTCTGGTTCATAACTCTTGAATTTGGTTGAAAAGTCTTTTTTTTCGTAGAAACTTAATCTTATTTACTTAAAAATTCGACTTTTTGGTTGAGGATTCCTGAATTTGATTGAAAATTCGTCTTTTTTGGTAGTAAATTAATCTTTTTGTTTCAAAAATCTTCTTTTTTAGTTTAAATTTAAGTATACAAGAAACGAAAAAACTAATTAATAACATTTTTGCCGTAATGAAATAAAATATTCTTTATTAACTATCTTTATAGTTGAATATCATTACTAATGATATTAAAATAAAATTTTGAAGATTTTAAATGATTTTGAAAGGTTTTAAGATAGAGAAATTTTCATGGACCAAATAAGTCTGGTTATTTTTAATACAAGGGTGCTTTGGATGAGTGTAAAATATACCGAAATTAAATATTAAGGTACACTTTCAGACAATAATGTTTGTATTTGGGAAATTTATATAATAGCCTTATTAACATTTTTCTTTAGACAGATATAAAGATTTTCGGGTGGAACAAAATGTTAGGAATGAATACTTCCTGCTACTGAATATCAAAGAAAAAATATCAATTCTTAAGATCAAGTTCTTAAGGTAGTTCACGCGCGCGAAACTGGTCCAAAAGTTTAAGCTGAGGCTGAACCGAAACGCTATTGGGCTTCTCCTAACGTTTCGCCGAAACTTTTGATTAGATTTGTGCAGTGTGTACTGTTAGCCGCGACGCAACAAACCTATAATCTGCCCTATGCATCGGCCTTTTTTGGATTTTTATGTATAGCAACAATACTAAAATTCATTTAAACTTGATATTTTTTATATTAATATAAAGGGAAGAACGTATTTTTCGGTAAAATTAAGAGAAAGTGTAATTAGGAATCGAAACAAAATTCATGAGAACATGTAGTTTAATTTTCTAAATTAAGAAAATTGAATATAAATATGAGTATGTTTAAAACAGTTTAAATTATATTCATAGTTTTCTATTATTTATTTTGCTGATGTAAATAATTAGTTTTATAAACAATTGAAAGCGTTAAAAATTTCATACATTCCATGATAATATTATTTAGTCAGCCGAGTTGCATTGGGCTAACTCCCCAATACATTGAATTATGCAGCTACGTCATCAGTATCGCGCATTCCCACCCACAATAGTTCTCGCTCAAATGGAGGCCATGGCTCAGTTTGAAGTGGCAATAGGGCCAAACCTCGGGTACGACTAGGAAATGGCCCCGGGCAAACGCTAGAACATCGTTATGAATTGTGTGACCAACTCAGGATGGACATCCTTATTTGTTGGCAAGAAAGCTCACCTGCGCGAATTGGATACATGCAAAGGTTGAATGAACGTTGGATCAATATGCATACGGAATATGTTCATAAAAAGGCCCAGTATTTAAGAGATCAGGTATCATTTTTACGCAAAGGGTATATAAAACTCTTTATCACGAAGAAGAGCAAAATCCTGCAGTGAAAATACCACTCGTTCCAGCAAGACCACCGTTGAAGATAGCTGCTAATGCCAACATGAGAAATAGGAGATCAAAAATCCTACAAAAAGTTTTCCTCGGGATGGACAAATTAGCTGAAGCTAATACTACTCTCCTTGATTTGCTCCCTGTGGATGTTGATCTCTGGAATCTTAACTGTGTAGCTCACGAAAAGGCGGTATCCCTGCTTAGCGAAAATATAATTAATGACACTTCAGTACGCTTTAGTAAGACTCGCGAACGTATTGCACAGCTCCAGTTTAAAATTGGAAAGGCTAGACGGCATGCATCAAATATTCAGTGCGTGATTAGCTACATAACATGAAATAAGAATTTCACTCCAAAAGTTAGAGCACTTGCTCAAAACTTCCGGAAAGCAAATAACACGCTGAACAAGTGTAAACTGTTGACCATCAAAGAAGCACTGGATGCAAAAAATATGAGATCTTTTAATAGCCAAAGAGCACCTTATAAGTCGAGTAAAGCAGATTCAGGAAAATTCCACCTTTTCTACTCCCCCTTCTCGTATTTGCAACAAAACCTCAGATGCCTTTGAAAATCCGCTTAGTCGAGGAGACATTCAAGTATGTTGAGAACAAGTATATGGAGATACTCATAAGCTAGATGTAGACGCTTCAGATATTTCACTGTTCCGTAAATTTTGCCAGAGGCACTTGTCGCAACGTCCAGAAGAGGAGTATCAAATAATTACAGCTGATGAAGTGAAGAAAGTTGTCGCTAGAACTTAAAACTTTTCAGTGGCAGGGTCAGAAAAAATCAACAAATTTTGGTGTGAGACGTTCACGTCTACGCCCCAAGATCTAGCTCGTGTTTTTAGTACTTTCTTAAACGGAGAACAACCCATCCCGCATTGTTTAGTTGGAGAACAAACGGTACTGATCCAAGGACCGGATATTTGCCAAGTCCAAAGAACTACCGGCCCATAGCTTGTTTAAACACCAGCTAAAAGCTATTCACTGGCATCCTCAAAGAAAGTATCTTAATAACTATTGACCCGGTATAGATTGTAATAGTTCAACAACGCGGGTGCAAGAGAGGATTGTCTGGTTGCAGAGAGAACCTATTAATAGACAGGTGTGTTACCCAGGATTTTACCAGGTATCGTCGCAATCTGTCAATCGCTTTGATTTAATACCTAAAGGCTTTCGATAACACGAACCATGAGGTACTTATTTAGCTCCTGGAGTGCCTGTAGGTACATCAAAAAATATTAAGATGTATGAAAGAACATACGCTCCTGTGGCGGACAAGATTTGACATTATATCTGACAAAAGACAAGTGACTACCAGTTTTGTCACATATAAGAGGGGCTCTTCCAAGGAGACTCTTTAAGTCCGATACTTTTTTGCATCTCCCTCTTGACTTAATCCATTATGCTCCGCGGAAAAAGCTCTGGTTACCTATGTGGCCCGCCGAACTGAAGAGAATTTAAGGTCAATCACCTTTTATACATGGACGACCTTAAACTATTTGCTTCTTCAAAAGAGAAACCTAAAATCCTTGTTGCGGCAGTACATAGGTACTCTAAAGCTATTAGCATGAGTTTTGGACTGGACAAGTGTGCCTGTGTCCATCTACACCAAGGAAGGCCAGAAAATACATCAACGCGTGATAATCAGGATCTTCAACCCATAGGTGGAAATACCATTCAACATCTTTGTAATGGAGCAACATAAGCATATCTTGGAATATCGCAAGCGCAAACCCAAGATGTGCGTGTTCCAAAAACAGCCATTGAAAAAAGGTATCGGAAAATTCTCAGAGAAACTTGTGCTTTCGAATTATCTGGGAAGATTAAGGTCCAGGAGACCAATATTTTGTCCGTTCCTATATTGATTTACATGTTTGGCGCAGTAAAATAGAGCGTTGATGAGTTGAAGCAACTTGACCGAAGCACACACATGATGATAAAAATCCATCGAAGTCACCATTATAGATCTTCTGTACCTCGTATATAACTCCCTTAAGATGAAGGGGGTAGAGGTTTGCTGAGCTTAGAATGTCTTCATCGAAGAACGGTGCTAACTACAGCCTGCTCAATTCTAAAAACCACAGATAGGGCCGCAGTAGAGCTTGGTTTCCCATTCGATTCCAGCAACACTACACATGGGCTAGCATCACTAACAACTTTGGTTCTTAAAAGTCATGTACAGGAAGCAGAACATTCGCTTCTACTTCAGGAAAATGTTGATAAGCCCCTTTATGCTAAATTCTACGGCAATATACGTAGAGAAGAGCTTTCAAGGATTCTATCCAAGATGTTTCTCAAATCTTCTGTATTAAGATCGGAGATGGAGGGATTTCTTTTTGCATGTCAAGCCGGCGTTATAGACACCTTAGTTTATCGTGAGCGTATAGTGAATGTACCTGTAGGCGATACTAAACGCCGAACGTGCAAGCAAGAGCCAGAAGCAATTGGAAATGGTCTTAGTGGATGCTCAAAGTATACACGCTTCCAGTACATATAGACACAATGCGGCTCCAAACGGCTCCAAATTACCATCTTCGGAATTTCTATCATGTTGATCTAATGCTCGTCTTGCGCCCAGGGGGAACAGGAGTCTGTTGTAGAGAATGATCAGTGTAAAATCTATTAGAATTTCTCGTTTTCCACCGCTCAACGTATCAGTGCTACAAAGCCTGATATTTTCCTCCAAGATCTAAAGACCAAGATAATTTACGTTATTGAATTCTCGGCACCAGCTGATTATAATATCACGGCAAAGCAGGAAGAAAAGGGGGCGAAATATCAGGCTCTTCTTTTCGAGCTGCGCAGGCTGTATCAAGGCTACAAAGTCCATCTTGCTTTTCTAATAATCGGCTGCCTAGGAGGCATGAAAACTTTATTTCTCAGCCAATTCAATAAAATCTCGGCTTGCCAGCATCAGACACAGACGATCGCAAGTCAGATGTAAAAGGCTAGAGACCGCTCTCTGAGGAGCAGTGTTGTACGAAACATCTTGCATAAATTTTCCGCTCTTGCTTACCTTCTAGGATAGAAAGAGATATAGTGTTTTTATTAATGCATCTATTCATTCCCATCTCAAAAAATATATATTTATGTACAATTTATGTATAATCAGGGTGATTATTTTAGTAATCTTGGTTAAGCAAGAAAAGTAATTTTTACTTTTTTTGTAGTTTTAGGGCATATAAGTGAAAATAATTCTAGTTTTTATTTTAGGACATAAAGTTTCGGTAAAGAAATAAAATCTGCCTTAGAACAAGGAATTTGTACCATTTAAAGGGGATTTTTTAAAAGAATTATAACTGGGATTTAGAAGAAATGGATTAAAAAATCCCTTTTCCATGTCAAAATTCGTCACACCTTAAAAGTAGTTCCCTTTGAAGCTTAAAAAAAGCGACTTCTGGAAATATTTTTTAGAATAGAATTAGTATTTCGAAAAGGAAATATTTCTAAGTAATATTAGGTGCGCAAATAAGTTCCCGCTGTTTCTCAAAAGATGGCTCCCACAGTAAGTACTGGTCGATTTTGACATCTTAAAAACATTATGAACTAAACTTAGTCATATGGTAAACAAACCGCTTTGACACATTAGTGATTTTTTGGCGTCATATACTTTGGGTTGTATCAAAATGTCTGATTTTGCGTCAAAAAATCGTCATTTGCGGGAAGTGTTAATGCGTGAATATTCGGCAGAGAAGCATGAACGGCCAGTCCCCATGAATTTATTCTCTTTGGGTTCCTGTAATGAATCCATTTTTCATCACCCGTCACGATACGATGAACAATACCCTTCGTTTTTTACGCTGAAGTAGTTGTTAACAGGCGAAAAAAGGACGCTCAAATGACACAAAATGGTACAAATAATAAGAAACTTGTGTTCCTTGTTTTTTAATCATTCCCAACGCACG
>JAWWLR010000003.1:375453-386643 GCA_035041075.1 Acraspis erinacei
AATAATTCTAGTAAAAGTAAAAAGTCAAAATGGTTAGAAACAATACAAAAAAACGATAAAAGTTTAACTCTTCCGTATATACAAGGTTTATCAGAAAGAATTACAAGTTCTCTCAAAAAATTTAACATAAACGTTTATTTTAAAACAATAATAAATTAGAGAATTTGTACAAGAACAAAAAAAAAGATCTAGAATCAATAGAAAATTTATCGGCTGTTGTATACCTCATAAAATGTAAAATGTGTTCTAAGATTTTCATAGGTGAAACTAGCAGAAGACTTAAAACGCGGATAACTGAACACAAAAGAGAATTCTTTTGGTAATAATATGTTTTTTTTTAAGAGTTTAGTTTCTCAACCCAAGTTTTAATTATTCAATTTTCAATTTAACACTGATCCTTTCTTAGATGAAAATTCAGCTAATTGGTTTAAAATTGATATATTTTGTTAAGAATTTATATTTTTTGGTAACAAAAATTTTGTGTTTAGCCTATTCTTAGGTTTCAAGATATTACAGTCTCATTCTTTTGTACAAAGTTAAAACTATTAAGAACTCTGATTATCTTTTCTAACATACCGATTTCTAATATTTTCAATTTCTATAGACTTTTTACAAATTAATTAATAATTATTATTTATTCAATGCACAATTACTAAGTAATAATATTTAATAAAATAAATTACAAAAATATTCTTCTTTGACATATGAAAAGTTTTCATAATAAGTTGATCCATTTGTCTTAGTCTACATGCTTATTTGGTCCATTTTTGTTACTTTAAAAAACATTTTTCTTAAATTCTTACCCTTTTTTGAAGAAATTATAATTTTTCTCCTATTTTTAAGAAACTTGGCCTTATCGTTAGACTCCGGAGAAACAACAAGCTTTCGAGAAGTTGAAGGAAGCTTTTCGATACCCAGTTCCGCTCAGCTGACCCCATCCAGAACTACCTTATACCATCCAGACAGATGCTAGCGACATTGGAATGGGTACTCTTCTAATGAGAGAGGATGCTTACGAAAAGCGCCA
Organism: Acraspis erinacei; assembly: GCA_035041075.1. Lineage (NCBI taxonomy): Eukaryota > Metazoa > Arthropoda > Insecta > Hymenoptera > Cynipidae > Acraspis > Acraspis erinacei. The sequence continues at coordinate 376,481 of JAWWLR010000003.1, forward strand.
TATAATATCATGTGCCCGCGCAAACTTTTCAACGACGGAGTCAAGGTATCACTGCAACGATCAGGAGTGACAGGCAGTCGTTTGGGCAATAAAAAGATATCGCCCCTACCTAGGGGACCGGCCTCTCATAATGAGGACGGACAGCAAGATCCTGACTTAGCTGGACCTAATTATAGACACCAGGGACAAGCTCCGAAGATGGGACACCTATTTGCAGCAACTCACATTTGAGGTCGAACACTGTCCCGGTAAGGAGAGCCAGCTCCCAGACGCACTATCACGTCATCAGGATCCATATGCCCCCTCCCTTGGGGAACTCGACCTTGAGCGCATGGTTCCGCCTTGGAGGTCACCAGCTGACACCCTGGGCACACCGTCTTCACCTATACTCACAGGGATTCAGACGCAAACTCTCACCGACGAGATTAGTGAAGCCCAACAGGAGGACCCGCCGATTGGCCGCATGATGTGCCAATGGTTCCAGCTAAAAGAGATTGGGCCCTACAACCAACAAGAATAAGATTTCTTACGAAGCAACCTGGTGGACGAGAGGCAACTTCGTGTCCCAGCCACCCTCCGGCAGTAGGTAAACCAGGAGTATCATGATGCGCCACTAGCCGGCCACCCTGGCGCTGAAGAAACGAATCGCTCAATCCTACGTCACTTGTGGCGGATTTATTCATAATGTGGGTTGAAGCTTTTCCTCTGCGAAATTCCGAGGGAGCAACTCTCATCAGGATTCTCGAGGATGAACTTTTCTCCCATTATGGTTACCCACGGCATATTCTTACCGACAATGGGAAACAGTTCACCAGCCACCCATGGGCTAATAATAGCCAGAAGTGGAAATACGAGCTCTGGACAACTCTGGAATACAATCCTCAGGCCAACCCTACGGATCGCCGCTGCCAGGAAGTGAAGAAAGGGATCAGATTACCACTTCACGCCGAAAATCCGCGAACATTGCACCAACACCTACCGCAGTTGCTCTTTGTTCTACGAAGGATGCGACACGCTGCTACCGGTTACACCTCCGGCTACATCATTATGGGATGGGAGATTCCCAGGCCTGGGGAATGGAATCTGCACCCCATGGATGAGCCCAATGCCGAAGCAATTTTTCAAAAGGAATGCGAGGGAAAAGCCCGAGAAAGGCAGAAATTATATCACGAACTATATACAGGGATTTCTTCAACACCGCTCTTTACCGTCAGAGCATGGATTTATGCGAAGAACCATCAGAAATCTAACAACGCCGCCATATTTACCACGTCTCTCGCAGCGATCCGAACAGGACCACATCCAGTCATCAACACAGCCTCCACTGACGTTTACTGGATATTAAAGGACGGCAGAGCTCACAAGCTGCATCAAACTCAATTAATGGACGCATCACCACCGCCAGGACTACCAGGAGCCATTTTGCAAAATTAAAATGCCCTCCCAGAAGAAGCTCAAGCAGAAGAGGAGGATGCCTCGATAGCTGCCGAACTGGCGCCCGCTGGTTTCCCAGCCGCTGAGGACGAGGAAGACGGCGGAAATCAAGCAGGACTCCCGCCCGGAAAAGGTGAAAAACTTGAAGTCACCAAACAGACGCCCGCAATCGCCCGGGCCAGAAATCACAGGGCCGCCGCACAAGCCTTCACTATCATGCCGTTTCCGGAAGGAGAAAAACGAGCAGCTTCATCCACTTCAAGCCAATGTGATGACCTAGCTGATAACAGACAACGAAGGATGAAGGAGATGAGGAGCATGTTAGGAGCAGCAGCCACAAAGGCTCACCCAGTGGCCAGAGGGCCCCATTCGCGCCACCGGGCGGCCAGCGAAACCGATGAGGCCGAACAGGCTCACCAAATTATTTCAGAGGGCAACATTACACATCCATCACCACAGATCTCAGGCATGATCTTACCACGCAGACATATGCGATCGGCAATATCAGGCGGCAAACCTAAGGAACCTTTTATGTTTCACCTCTGAGACTTTCGCTACCGTGTTTTTTCTGCCAATTTTCCTTTCCTCAGCCGCCGCGACGACCTTCTTCTACCACGCACGGATGACGTGATGGTCGAGGAATGTGACGTTCGAGGGACGGCACAACGAGTCAATGCTGACTCCTATATAATATTCCAGGCACTACATTTTCAACAAAATCTCTTTAATTTTTACTTTTCTTTCTTGCAACTTATTCTATGGATAAACTGATCACTTATCCGTGATTATAATTTTAACAAAGCAAAAGAAATGTTCAAAACCAAGTAAATATAATTTTGATAGTTGCCGGAATACGGAATGGATGGATTGAATCCCAGGCAGAGGGAACGCCACTGCCGGCAGGATGGCCTGCCTACCCCCTCTGTCCGGAAGATACCGGTCAGTCCACGAACAGTTGCTGTCGTGACATCGGGCCAGGAAGGCCTTGAAGCGGCGTAGGGCGAAACAAGCCTGGCAATAACGGGCACGGAAGACATTAGTAAACGTGGCTCCCTTCCAGCACAGTGCTACGCTGTTTGCTTTGGAGACGGACACATACATGTTCGTGACCGTCCAACATGTTCCGGACGAATACGTACTCTCCACACGGAAGGGTGTGGAGGATCTGGACATCAAGAAGGAGGATCCCGAAATCGCCGCCTTTTGGAAAAGGCGATACTTCTGCAGGGATATTGTCCGCAAGGCCGCAGAAAAAATTATGGATAGAGTCCTATCCCTCTATATCCATTTCGCTAGGTAAAAAAAAAAATTTTTAATTTGCTGAGAGTGTGGAAGAACACTTTTCATTTCTGGAGGATGTGATGGTGTCGACCAGGGTCAGTAATAATTAAAGATGTTGATGAAATAGATTCGCTGTGTCGATTACTGGTCATGTATTTAAAAATAAAATCAACTGTCTGCAAGATCCAATAGAATAGTAAGACTTTTCGACCATTCTTCGATAGTCATCATCAGTTACATACAATGATATAGAGACCATATATGACCTGTGAAGACAATTTTATAATGTTGAATTTAATTTTAAATTTATTACTTTAAGTATAAATGAGGGAATATATCTTTCATTTTTACAACGAAGTAAAAATCTATGTTTATTCTTACTGCTTTTAAAGCAGCGGAGGTTGCTTTAAAAGCATGGTTTCCGAGATCTTGTTCTTGCGCCAAAGCGTGAATAAAATCAAAAAGCAGTTTCGAAAATTAATCTCTTAAAATTTCTCTGCATGAACCATCCAAAAATGTTGTTTTTTTCTCGAAATTTAGACTTCAAAAACCGCCCTACTAACATTTTTTTCAATGCGCTTTTCAAGTTTAACAGGCTAAAATGCAATAGAAAAATATAGAGGCATTAAATGCATAAAATTACTGTAAACTAGTGCTACTCTCAGAAGATCACTTGACTATAGGTTATTATACCCATATTTATTAAAACCCTATTCTTTAAATATTCTTAATGTTCAACATATATTTCCGGTCTTTAAATTTATATAAAGAGGGCGGCGGATGGTTGGATTATTGAATTTCGTGAGAAGATAGCACGAGTATTTTTGAAATCGAATTACTTTCGGATGATACTTCGGATGATAATTACTTTTATCTTTATTTTAGATATTCGTAGATATTTATAGTTTACTTAACTAAACTTAGGTAAAATTATTAACATAAATGTATAAATTATATACAAGTAACTCTGGATAAAGCGACGCAACAGAATTATTGCCCTAGAAAAGTACTCTACGGAAATTCGACTGATTTTCAGTTAGAAATTCCTCTGACTTTCCATGGAAATATTACTTAATTTCCACCTGCAAATTGCAGTCCGTAATAGGCCCGGGAAGTTCCTAATAAACGTATAATATCATCCCCTCAACTCCCGGTCGACTTCCGGATGATTCGGTCATTGTCTTGACAATTTGATATCTCATTGTTTTTAAAAACGTTAAATCTGTTAAGCAAACTGGTTCTCTTTTTCACTTTATGATTTCTCATTTTTTATTTCTGTAGCCTTATTTCTGTGGCAATAACATTTTATAAATTAAATAAATAACAAGATTTTTTTACTGGAAACTTTTCATAATAAATTTTATCGTTTGTCTTGGCTTTCATGATTATTGTTTATGGTTTTTAAACCATTTCTCCAAAGTTTTTCCTCTTTTTAAGGAATACATCTTTTTTCCTCTGTTTTGCGGACGTTTTCCCTTTTTTTGTATTTTTTGTGCTTAAATTCAAATTAAATTAATATAACCAAAACAAAATCCAAATATTTTTAGTTATAAGTTCATTATCTTCAATTGCGAAATCTCCCATCATATTTTTTAGAAACATTTAGAAAAATAATAATTAAACTTTCTAAAAACAAAAACAAAACTAAAAAAAAGAAATCTTCGAAAAAAGTGGTGCAACCAACATTTTCAAAACTTTTTCGAATTTTCAATCAAAAACTTGCATATTGATCCCAGAAAGATGCACTTTCTACTCAAATAGATGGATTTTTAAATTAAAAAGACAAATTAAAAAAAAAAAATATTTTTATCGAAGAAAGATTTCAAGTGACTTTTCAGCGCCAGAGTATAAATTTTAAGCGATAAGTCAATTTTTTTCAAAAATAGTTAAACTTTCAACTTAAAAAGCTCTATCTATAATGAAAAATGGTTGTATTTTTGCCAAATTTTTTAATCTTAGAACAAATAAATATAAGTACAAGGCAATTAAATTATAACATAATACTATATCAGAGTTACCAGGAATCTTCATTTTAAACATTCTCTAATTTTTCCCTTATCAATTTATCATTTTCCTGACCATTAATATTCAGACCTTTTGAAGAAATTTTCGTTTAAATCGATACCTTATCCCTGATCAATAAAATTGCCTCAATCTTTTTTCAAATTGTCCTTGGCTAAGTGCATTTTTCACTCACCCGGTTTCTTGGGCGCGTAATATTAAACTCATAATTACTTTCTATATAGTCATTACAAGTTATTTTTTTCATTAGCAAATTTCAAAAAATGAAGTACATGAATAAAGAATCCCTCTCTCCTGTCGTACAAAATTATAACAAGATATTGTAATATTTGTAATATAGGATTTTTTATAAACGGAATAAAAAATATTCCAGATACAATTTTCATAATTTCAAACTTATTTATATATTATAAAAAAATGTCTACCATAAAAGATGGCTTTTAAACAGGAAACTGGAGTTTTCAACAAAATAATTAAATTTTCAACAAAAAAGTGTAATTGATATTCAACCCTCAAGTGCCGAAGGGCCCCATGGAACCAGACGTTTTTTCAGCAGTGTTTTTTTCCAAAAAATTTGCCTTATTTTCTGAAAAATATGTATAATGCGCCATTAATTTTCGTAGCTAGTTTTACAGTATTCCTTTTTGCGAGACTCTAGGCTAAAATTCTTTTTACATTTATTTAACTCTATTTAAATCGAGATATTTCATTTTCAAGTTTGCTGGGGTCTGCTGGACCCATTCTAGGTGAAGTGGAAAGTGTCGAAGTATCAGCACTTGAGGGTTAAAAATAAAAGTGATGAAATCTTATCGGAAAAGTTTAATTTTAAAGCCAAAAAGACGAATTTTCAATCAATAAATTTTTTGCTAATATATGCAGTTGAATTTTCCATTAAAACATTTCAATTTTTAATAAAATAGTTTATCGAATCTGTCAGTATTTTCAAGAAATAGTAGAAAATTTAAATGTAAGAAAAAATAGTTCTCTTGGCTACACAAGTTATTGAGGTTTAAGGAAAAGAATTCTGATTTTTTGAAAAACAAAGTACAAAATTCAAATACGCATAACTTTTTATAATTTTTTTTGCTAATTGGAAAAATACGTTGCATCTAATTTCCTCCAAAAGCCAACATATTTCCACATTCCAACCTGACAAACCTTCATTCAACAAAATGTTCTTTTCAAGAATTATTTTATCTATCACCCATGCAGTTGAATTTTTAATGAAAAAATGTTCATCTTTAATAAAATAGTTTTAATTTCAACCAAGGAGAAAAATTTTCAATAAAAAAATATAAATCATAAAAAAAATTATTTATGAAAAAAGTGGTTAAACCAAAATTGTCAACAAAATTTTTGAATCCTCAAAAGAGACTCATTTTTAATGAAATCGTTGCATTTTTATCTAGAAGTATGAAATTTCTACCAAAATAGATGAATTTTTAAATGAAAAATTTCAACAACAAAAATTGAATTTTAATTATAGAGTTAATTTTAGAATTATTTAATGATAGAGTTCAATTTCACTTCTCGAGACCTAAATAGGAGCTTTTAATTAAAAGTAGATTTTCTGCGAAATAGTGGAACCTCCATCCAAAAAGGATGACTTTTTAACATCGGATAAAGATGAAATTTCGACGAAAATATAAATATTTTTTAACTAAATAGACAAATTTCTATAAAAATAGTTGAAGCTACATGAAACAAGATACCAGTTAACTATTCAAAACCAAAATATAATTTTTAAGCAAAAATTATATTTTACAAAATTCAATAGTTCAATTTTCAACCTAGAAGATGAATATTTTCTAGCAAAGAAAGACAAATTTGCAAACTAAGTTTTACACAATAGAAGATACTATCCAATCGATTTTTCAATCAATTTATTCTTACCGAAATGTTTGATTTGATAAAGAAAATCGATTCAATGGGAAGGCATCATTAAACCAAACAAAGATACTTTACAGAGAGGTTCAAAATTTTATATCCAGAAAATGTTCGAATTTCATTTTTTATAAAAACTATGGTTCTACCAACAGATTTGAAATTTTATTATCACGATTGTCTGCCATTTAACACCTATGGGTGGAATTTTTTTTAAATTAGTCGCTCAAACTTCTGCATTAACTAATAACGAAATAATCTCTATACATCACTTTGGAGAAAATATTTTGAGGACAAATCCTACTGAAATTAATTTGAATAATTCAAAATATTTAACTTACATTACTGGAAAGGGGAATTACTTTGCTAGCTGAGCCTCGTATCTGAAAAATAATAGATTGGTTAGTTCTTGAAATCCGAATATTACGTGACTAAATTGACAACTAAAAAAATCAGAAAAAAATCTAATTTTTTAAATGTTTAAAGTGACAATCTAAGAAATTCTTGAATTGTAAAGAACTTTAAAGAACTTTAAAGAAACTCTGCAATCTTAACGATTCCCTGTTAAACTGTTTTCAATTTCACAAAAAAAAAAAAAATGATTCAAAGTTCTGCAATTTTTAAGACTTAAAATTGAAATTTATTTATCTTTTAAGATTTAGATTTTTAAGGTATGTAGTTCTGAACGTTTTTTCAATATGTAATTGAGTTTTGAAAATTTAAAATGGAAAATTCTTAATTATTTAAGACTTCTAACTAATGATTCTTTAATTTTTAATGTTTATTATCAAAAAAAATTTTTCAATATTGCGATTTTAAATTGTAAACATTAAAATTAATTTAATGTTCAACATTAGTTTGAATATGTAGTTAAATTTTGAAGCTTCACAATGCAAACTTCTTGAATTTAAAAAATTCGGAATCTGACACTCTTTAATTTTGAAGACTTAAAATTAAGAACTCTCTGATTTTGAAAGCTATATGAATAAAAATGCTTAAATTGTGATGATTTTGAAATTGATGAAATTTCAAATGTAATCATCAAAATTCCAGAATTTGTAATTGTGAAACATAACTGGATAGATAATATACGATGATGTAAGATAATGTAAGATAGATAATGTACGATTTTGTATAACCCCCGCCCCACCATTACCATATCATACTAAGATTTTATAAACTCAAAAAGCTCCAATGTTTATTTAAATTATAATTATTTAGCCTATAAATCATTAAGTTGATGTTAATTTATCGCAAGATTTTCAGTAATTCCCTGATACCTCTTCTCCTACCTTTTTTTATCTCAAAAGAAATTTAATCGTTCTGGTGGAAAATAATTCTACTCGGTTGAAAATTAATTTTAAAATATCTTCGTACATTTTATTATTGAAAATATATCTTTCTCCACTGAACGTTCACAAATTTGGTTGAAAAGTTCAGAATTTTGTTGAAAATTTCCATTTCTTGGCAAAAATTTATTTTCCGTGAATCGAATTTCATTCTACTGATCAAAAAATCATCTGCATGCTTGACTTTATTTTGTGTTCCAAAATCTTCAGATTTATTTTTTTTGCAGCGAAAATAGTATGTATTGGAAGCGCAGTTAGAATTCATAGATATGTGAAGATGGACTTTCGAATAATGAAGATTAGCTTTATACACTTAAACGAGTCAATTGCAAAACCTTTATTAATTCTCCTGCAATGGATGGGGAACGTGAAAGATGGCAAAAAATGGTAGAACTTGTCTACTATATAAATTGTTATTTGAACAAAATTTATGCATTTATCAATATAATAAATAAATTTTGTTATTTAAAAAAAACTCCGTAAATATTTATAAATATGTATAGAAACTGGCGTCTTTATTGGTATTTGAAAATTTTATCGTAATTTTCATATAAAATTAATTCGCCATAACACATTTTGTTTTCTTAATGATTCTCTGTCATTTGTCATTATTTTTTATAAAATTATTGTTTCCAGGAAGTTGTCAAGTATATTTTCTTTGAGAATTGATATGAGGGTTGAACAAAGGCAGGTAAATATATGATGTATGTAAAAAATGTGTGTTGACATTTATTGTTGATTCCGCAAATAACTTGAATACTTTTCCTGCAAAAATGGTGAAACTGTTCGTTTTTACAGAAAATCTTTTTAAATGATGTAAGGTTCGTATTAATTGGCTAAAAAAGGCAGAAGGGGTCATCGGTAACACATTATTTTTAACTTACTCAAAGAAAAAATAATACTATTCCTAAAACGTGATAAAAATGGACATTTCTTTTAGAAAAATTGTTTAAATAATTAACTTCTCTTATCTATTGAAATAGTGTCATAGCTAAGTGAAATTGGAAACACATTTGTAGTTGACTTCCCAAAGAAAAGAGAGACTATTTTTAGTGAGTTCCACAAAAAAATTGGCCCTATTCATGGCATAATGTTAATTTGTCAAATATGTCAGTGAAGAATCTTTGGAGACATTTTTGATCGATTCTGCAAAAAAAAAAATGGAACCTATTTATTATGACATACGAAACCTGTTTACTTGTTCATAAAAATCGTTTAAATAATTAAATTAATTTAAACTGACTCAAGTTCTTCTTTAGTCAATTGGTGGATCTTAAAAAAAAGTATATCTGAAAAGTTTGGGTAAAAATATTGTTTATTTTGTTTTAAATAATAAATTTTGGGTAAACTGTGTGCCCTATGTTTAGATCTGTTTAAACTCAGGTTAAAACGTAGCATCATTTCACCGCGATTTTTTGGTAATCTATGCTGCAAATTTTTGATATAGTTAATTATTTTTAACAAAAATAGCTCTAGTTATTACAATCGAGATAAAAATCTATTTTATATGAAAATTTTTATTAAAAAGTGGTAGGTATTCAGCTGGTAAATTTTAAATATTGTTGTTCTAAAAATGGGGATATTGTCTTAATAGTCAAGAGTGAAAATATTTGGATTACCTGAATAGTTCCTAAAGAGCATTTCACATCAAAAAATATTATTTAGGACTGTATAAAATAACTTTTAAAAGTTTGAAACTTGAAGAAAAGAGAAACAAAAAACTCTAATGAAGTGAATCTGTCGTATACCATTCTTATATTTATTTAAACAAAAACTAGGGCATATTCTGACAATGTAAACGTAAATAAGCCTGCTTCAATTTAAAGGCATTGCCATTTTCTTACTATTTATACAAAGTTAAGAAAATTGAGAATTTTGTAGACTACTTAAACCACACTGCACCAACATATTCTAAATTAATTATGGATATTCACGCCCTTCATGCACTAATTTTCAACAGAGTTTTGTTGGCATTTTCGAAATTTTGTTCATTTGTATATTTCCATTATGTTTCATCGGAAACTTTATTTATTCAGCAAGCTTAGTGAGATTGATTGGCCTTATATATGAATTAGGTTGAATGTTATTTTAGTTTAATATTTTTTTATGCAAAAGAGACTTTAACGTCTTTCTAAATGCAAATTTGTAAAATTTAAACAATTTGAAGTGAAATTTTACATATTTTACTAGGAA
>JAWWLR010000003.1:405650-425715 GCA_035041075.1 Acraspis erinacei
ACAAACACTAAACGAAAATATATTTTGCCATGTAACCTCTTCTTAAGAATACTTCAAATGTTTCGCGCTTCGTTACGTATTTCTGATTCCGGTTTCGCGGCGGTTAGTGGAAGGGGTAACGTGACACAACTCTCCCTAGAGGAACTCTAGAAATGACTGCAGGGAATGGCATAGCACCTCGAATTGTCTATCTAGGGTTAACATAATCTACGAGTTCATTCCATTCTGTTCCATGTTGCGCTTAGGCTGTGTACAGCACCACGTTGCATTTTATTTTTATTTAGTTTACAGCTTTATGTTCTGTATGGGTATAGCACCAGGACCTATATAGCGACGAAATACGACGGAGAGCTTTAAAGCGAGCACACGCTTCGTGACATCCCAATGGGCACACAAGTCCTAAAGTTGTCCTGTGAATGTCTTTTCGAGGACGTCTTTAGGATGTCCTGAGGACCTGTTAAATACATGAAAAGATCCAAAGGATGTACTTAAGGTACTTAAGGTACTTAAGGCTGTTGCTCTTGGTGGTTCGGAGCCCACCTTATAATGTAGGTCCCCCTCCCACCACCAAGTAGGTGTATGGGGGGTGTATAAAGGAATAAGGAAGAAGGTGCAAGAAAAATGTAAACCCTTAGGGAACATATTAGAAGCTTCCATTCCATTCCAGTGGTATATTTAAATACGAGGATCATACTAGTCATGGAAATGTTTTAGAGGTGCGACTAAATCATCAGCATGAGCCGATCGCGGATAAATGCGCTCTGGTATATGATTAGTTGCAAATTGTGGTGAGATGACCCAGGCAGGATGCGGACGCCAACCAATAGCTTCGAGGGTTCCAACAAAAAAATTATCGTTTGACATTTGGACGAAAAATTGGTGTCCAATCCAAATATCAAATTGTTCGGATGGTCTTTCGAAAATAACATCAGTATGACCATTGACATGAACATTAGCTGGAATATTAGAATAACCATTAACATGACCATTAATGTTTCCTCCATGTCAGTATGCTGCATCTAATTTTGGAAGAGAAGAAAAAGAAATGTATGAAGTATTTTACTCTAGGAAATATTAGTCAATAAGTAAATAAGCATGACCACGGAAAGAAAGAAGTTGTTTCAATTTGATTTCAGCTCATTTGATTACGAATTCATTTTCAAATTCTGTGTTTTCTATCATGGCTAATATTTAAACCGAAACTTTTCGAAACATTAGGTACGCTTCACAAACACTTATACGTCCGCGCATTCTAGTTAGGATTAGGTTATTTTTTATGGTATACTGTATTGATTGTACTAGTATTAATTATTTTACGTAGAATATTGAAATATGAAATAATGTTGTCCCAAAGAGTTAATCGAAATCATTATATTATACAAATACTTTATGAAGCACGTTAGCAAAGGAATTATCGCCAGAAATAAATCAGTTTTTTACCATTTTTATCAATTGCGTCCTAATAGTTCGAAAATGAGGTTTCTGCAAAGTGTGTGTGTTAACAACATTCTTTTTATGATTACTTGAAAAAATGTCCCGGGTTCAGGAAATTTGGAAGGATTATAGTCCTAACTAACGCCCATTGCTGATTAATTTTGAAATCGGATCAGATAAAAGATGTTTTTTTAGAATTGATATTTTGCTAACGTTACAGGAGAAGTTTTTGAAATTTTTTGTTCATTTGAATATAAAGATATTCACTAATAATTATAAGTAATTCTGCTTTATCTGCTTTCTAAAAAATAGCAAAAAATATTAAATTTTCAATAAAACTATAAAAAAATACGACTTTTGGCTCATTTTTAAGTAGAACTTATAATAATCCTGTCAAGTTCTTCTAAGGGTCTTACTTAATTATTTTACCTAAACTTTGTCAAAATGTCAAAATTTTGAAAAATGTTAAATTTTTTAATTATATTAATATTATGTTACTACAAAATTACTTGTTAAATAAGAAGAACTCATGCATGTAAAAAGTGGAAATAGGATCTTCATTTTTGCATGTTAAAGACAACGGTATAGTATTAAAAACTGAATTTTAAAGAATTTAATGACAGGTGACAAATTTTTGTGGCATACATGCACCTATAGTCTAAATAATATTTAATTAATATATCATCACTTATTTATATCAAATCTTGATTTATGGAGGAAATTTAGTGGAAGCAAGAATATTGTTAATTTTAAATATCTGGTACATTTAAAGAAGTAAGAATTTTTAGATTTATTCAAATTTAAAATTGATTTGCCGTCTGTTCCTAACTGTGAACAAGTGTTTATGAATAATGATGTCAATAACGAACTCAACCTGTCTTTATTTATGTGCAATACCCGTGCTTAAGTTATACACCATTTTATATTTAAATACCACATTTGTTATATCTACAGACAAGTAATTTTAGAATATTCACTTTTAAGCTCTAGACTTTAGGATAGGCACACCTTAAAAAAATTCTTATAACGTTTATAACAGCCTTTACGACTATACTTGAAATAAGAAAAAAATATCAGAAATTGTTCAATGACTCTCAAATTAATAAGAGGATACATTCCTAATAACCAGAACATTCCTCAACTCTTGATTGTTTCGAGAATTGTCTTGAACCTTGTAAGAAACGCTTTACAAGATTTTTTTAGAAATCTGTGGTACATTCTAAAGTCTTAGACAGTCCATTCAAGTTTCGAGAATTTATTTTTTTGCAATTGTGAAAAAACTTTGAGCAATTTCTTCTGGATATAATACTTGGTCTTTTGATAACAATTAATTATTGTTTGATTAGATCAAATGATAAGATTTTAGATAATAAGTAGGGAAGTTTTTTCATTTATCAGAAAATCATGAATTTCTGTTAATTTAGTAATATTCAAAATATATACAAATTAAAAATCCAGTAAATAACAAATCTTTCAACATTAGTTTTCGAATTGTTTTGAAATAATTATTAAAATTTCAAATTGAAAGTGTTTGAAATTAGAAAAAAGTACAGTAAATAATGTTGATTTGAAAACGTCCCAAATCAAATAATTTAAAAATGGGTAATGTTTTTAAGAAATTACAATATTTCATTTGGAATAAAACGGATTTAAGCTTGTAATCGGGGTGGTCTAAATAATCGTGAAAGTAGGTTATATTGTGAATTTATTGCTGAAAAATATGTTATTATAAAACTGCCATTGATGGACGAAAAATATTTACTTTTGGCATTTTAAAGTAGAAAATGGAAATTAAATGCATCGAAATTAAACAATAATAAGAAAATAGCGCCATGATTATTGGGATGTTTGTCCTATAATTTCTTAATAAAGAAATATATAATTAAATAATTTAAGTTGGAATGTTTTTTAAATTAAAAAATTTCAAATGGCAATTTCTTAAAATCGAAAAATTGTATTCTGACATTCTAGAATTTCAAAAATTATTATTGCATAACAAAATTTTTATTTATCATCGAAAATGATTAGAAATTTTGTTCTAAGATAAACAAAATTTCAATTACTTTCAGTAAATTTTAATCGTTCAAGAATTCTCTATAAAACTGTGACTATCTAAAATGAGAGAAACTTTAAATTCGCTGAGATATCAATTTCAGGTCGTTTAATTTGCATCTAGTATGAATCTAAACAACGTGCATTTTTTAATTTGAAATTGCTTAATTTTTAACACTTTATTTAGAATTATTATTCATTTTTAAAATTTTCCATTTAAAGTGTTCTCATTGGCACATTCTCATTGTGAGCCACATGCACTCGATTATCTATTTACACTATTTTATTTATTTATTTACACTATGCGCTCGACCATCAAAGACTTAAGTTGTGTGATTGTGAATTCTCTTTTGTTAAAGCTCCTTCGGCTTTAACGAGCATATTCTTATAACGTACCTGGTGAAAAAATGGATAAAAGAAAATTTTAATATCTAGTTTAAAGACAATTTTGTGATTAAACAGCATTTACTTTGTTTATTTTTAATGTCGGTTTTCACGGTTAAAAGAAAAACTACACATCATATCGAAAAATGATTAATTAAACATTTTTAGCTCTTTTTCGGTTAAAGAAGTTTCGTCTTTTTATTTTTTTCATAGCTTTTGTCGTGTATCCAAAAATTTAATTTGTCTAATTTCAATTTTGTTTTAAACAAATAAAACAAAAAACAACTTATCTTATAAAAATTTTATTATATAAGGTTTTTTAGATCTTTTTTCGATGCATAATTTTTGGCTTTTAATTTTTGTTCTTATCTTTTTATCTCTAGTTTTTGTGCGATTAAAATTGTTTAATTTTTTTTATTTTGCAAATAAAATGAATACGTTTTTCGACTTTGCGGCCACGACGAATAGCCGTACTTAGAATTTTTAGGTCTTAAAGACAAAGTTTTTAAAGATCTTGAAAATTCTTTAGCTTTTTGAAAAAATGCAAATTATATTAATAAATATTATATAATTTAGTGTCAAGTGACATTCAGTGATCGGATCAATTGGTCTAACTTAAAATTGAGATTTCTGTAAGAAAAAAGTGACGGTCTTTTTCAACGTTAAAAGATTTCATTGGCGTTTAATGGTATACAAAAATTACCTTTTTTAAATGAAAAAAATTTTGCTTCAATTAGAAAAACTTTAGTACTATATCAGGCATGTTTGTTTGCCTCTTCCATGATGTATTATCATCTAACAATAACGATTAAAAAATTTAGACAAAAATATTGCTTATTTTTTTCATAAGAGGAAAACTTGTTTAATCTTAATTGGGAATAACTTCTTTTAACTTTAAAACAAAATTATTTACGTTGTTTATAAGAGGAATCTTTTTTTTATATTGGAAATATTGCAGTATAGTATTTGATGTAATTGTTCGCATTTTTGAGTTCACAATATATCAATAGCGGCTAATACAATCTTTAAAAAATTTTCACATTGCTTATATAAGAAAAATTATTATTATTTAAAATATAACACTACAATAACTTAATATTTGGTTCGTTTTAGCAATGAATGATTTTCAGAAATAAGATTTCCGGTATAATATTGCCTTGATAATATATCTCTCTATTTACAAGCAAATGCTTAGATTTCTTTGTAAAAATTAATAAGTTTTCATAAAGATTTATGAAATTTTTCGAAAAACTTAAAAAAAAATTATATCTGCCAGGGAAGACTGTACAAATATTTATCACTTTCAACTTTAAATTCCAACATCTCAGAGTGTACGAACGCTTTAATGTAAAAATACACGGAAGAGCTTAGCTGCATCTTTTCGACCTTCCTGACGCAGTTTACCTTGGTAATGAAGGTAGGAAATAAAATTTCGAAAAATGTGATGTTGATCTTCTATAAGAATTTTGTGGAAAGATTCGGATACAGATCTCAAAAAAGTTCTTAAAAAATAGAAACGATTGGATAGATTTGAAATAAAAATTTCTTTTAGAAATTTCTACCCGAATACGGTCTTTCGAAATTTAGATGGCCCCGTCCACGCCGTAGAAGTCCCGTATAAACAGTATTATTAGAGTGTGGAATTTGTACATAAATGCGTGGTATATAAACTAGGCCGAGTGGATGATGCCTAGAGTCAAGATTTGCTAAAAAAAATACATCATTATCTGATTGTATAAAACAGCGGTTTGCTTGAACACTAACATTATTATAATCATGGTAATGTGCTAGACGTGCAACTAAGCCAGGAGCATGAGGCAATTGCACAAAAACTGGTTCTTCTATGTTTGGTTCTGAAGGTGGTGAGAAGACCCAGGCGGGAATTGGACGCCAACCCGTATTTTCGAGAACTCCAAAAAAAACAGAGTCCTTTGGAGTTTGTATAAAAACACTGTCTCCTACTCTTGGGTAAACATATCGTGCGGCTGATGGTCGAACATTATGAGCACTATTAGCACGGCCATTACCACGACCATTGGAATTACCATTAGCATGACCATTGTCATGATCATTAGCACGAAAATAACCGTGACCATTAATATTTCCTCCATTCCTGTAGGCTGCACCTAATATTATAAGAAAAAACAAACAAAAATTAATTCATTTTTGTACACCAGAAAATATCTGTTAGTAATTATGGATAGGCACTAGTTATCTAACGTTTTGAGGTAAAGACTGTTTCTATAGTGCCGCTTGTTTCTATTTTCTAATAAAAAATTTAAAAATTGTGCAAGAATTGAACAAATACAGAGACAAATCAGACAATCACCCATTCCTCTCACCCTTATAATCTTTAACCCTTTCACCCTCTCGTTTTTTCAATATTGATACCACTATCCTTTCTTTTCAAGTTTCTAGCCAACCTTCCCCTGCTCTACCCCTGCACATCTCTGCTCTTCACGTTTCTTCTTCATTAACTGCAACCTCTAATATATTTTCTTTACTTTTTCTATCACGAAATCCAACGCCTTGGTCACTTTTACCTATCTGCATACATTCTTCTCCTATTTTTTTCTCCTCTAAAATTGTTTAGCATTTTCTTACTATCCTTTCCTCTTCTCCATTGCTCTTATACAACCGTCTCATACATTCTTACAAATCTACTCTACCCATTCTCATACTCTGTACTTTATCTGGTCTTCTTTCCATGTATTTTGACGAATCTTCACTTTGCATCACCTTACACTATTTATTGTATCTTTATTTCAATATCTGCCCCATCTATTTATCACTTGCTTTTCTCTATTCTTTTTCTATTCTTCACAGCCTATATTTCCTCCTTCTTCTATCCATCGATCTCTAAAAAACTCTCTTCTATCTTCCTTCTATCGCGTTAACTCTTACACCATATTCCTGCTTTCCTCCGTTTCTTTTTAGCATTTTATTGACTACTTCGTACCTTTCACAAATCACAAAATTAAATTTTCTCCAAATTTCATCTTTCTCGACCATGTCATTAATTTATTCCTTTGAGGTTCTACTGTTACCATTCAATCCGCAATTCTCCAGTCTAGCGCTAATTTGCATCAGATATACCTCTCTTGCAACTTCGCTATCTTCTGCCTCTTCTTCCACTTTCATATTTCTTCTCCATAACCGAATACCATATATACCATTAAATAACGTAATTATCCTATTAAAATATTTTTGAATCCTCTTTTTCCGATTCCTTGGGTCTGTTTCATTGTTCGATTTCTTAATCTTTTCCTGAATATGCATCAAATGTTCCCTTTACTTCCTCTATCCTTAAAGCTTCCCAATTTGCTGTCCTTTGTTTCTTCTTCCCTTGCCCATCATTTTGTATTCCTACCTCCTATGCTTTCCTCTTTCACCGCCAACATTACTACGTTATAATCAGAATCAAGTGTATGTTATTGTTTTCCCCTAGTCTTGATCATCCCCGTTCTTTCCTCTTCACCTTCTCTACCAAATCTTAAATTAATATATTCCTGTATAACTCTGTAGAATAATATTTGTTTCCTCTTCTTCTTTTTAAACCTGTCTGGTACTATTGTTACGTATAGCTTGCATAATGTCGGCATCACTGTTACCTCCCTATAATCTTGAATCCCTGTTTCACATAATCATAGACACTCCTCCAATTTGACCCCCCACGCATATTTTCAAACCTCATTTGGTACTTCATCTATACCTGCATCTCATTTTAACTATTCTGTAAAGATCTGTGTTGGCGTGTTAGTCTTCTAAGCAGGCGGCCTGAGGTTCGATACCTCTGCTAGTAACAATGGACATTTTTCTGTGCCCATCTACCGGGACTTTGGTGGTTAGGAAACCACTTTAAATTGCAGTTTTTCTCAAAAGAACCTTTCCAACCAAGAGGCATAGCTTATTATTCTGCTTTTTTTCTTCCTCGTGGATTTTTTTGCATTGCTCTTTCCACTTTTCTAATTTCTTCATTCCTCCTCACTGTATTTT
Source organism: Acraspis erinacei (assembly GCA_035041075.1). Lineage (NCBI taxonomy): Eukaryota > Metazoa > Arthropoda > Insecta > Hymenoptera > Cynipidae > Acraspis > Acraspis erinacei. The sequence goes on from JAWWLR010000003.1 coordinate 413,517, forward strand.
TAAATATTATTCTTAATTTTCCTGTCACTATTCCTATGTTCTCGTTTACATTTTTCTTTCCCATATTCACCAGCTTTATTTTTTCCCTCGGATCTTCTATACCCACTGCTTACCAGTTACCTTCCCATGCTCTTTTTATATCTTTTTCTTTGAATTTTTTTTCTTTTCCATGAAAAATTTTTTCTAAATGTGCCAAAAATCGTGTTTCCATAGATTTATCTTTCTCATTACATTTTGGAGAAAAATTCCTATCTGCAAGATTTTTTTAAGAAGCTAAAAAACAGATTTTGAAGTTTGTATTCGTGCTTTGAAACCGGCTAATTTTATAAAAATTGATCTGATATAACAATTGAAGTAGAAGAGATTTTCATTAATTCTATAGAAATGCAACGATCTAGCCCTAATTGGTCTGTGATTCTTCGAAAACAAGAATAACTAAAATAAATTAAGAATGAGTGATGTACTGATGAACTGTGCTTACCATACAGAAAAGAAAAAAGAAATAAAAGAATCCAAAAATCTCTAGAAGTTTAAATTATTTTACTATCAACATTTGGCAAACGAATTAACAATAAATCTAGCAATAATTTGCTTAATCCAGGCCGAGTAATTGATAGATTGTCAGTTTAATAAGGAAATAATAGAATGTTGTACAACTAATCCATTGTTTAAATAATAAATGAACATTGTAACATAGGTTAAATTAGAATTCTTCTTTCATTCATTATTGACAGAAAAAAGCAAAAAAGTGAATTTATACAGAATTAAAAATAAAGTAAAATTCATCGATTCCAAAGTAGAGGTGAAAACTGCAGAATTTAATTTTTCAGCCACGTTAAAAAATCTGGATACTCTGTGATCGGATACTCTGTGAATCACCAATTTTGGAATTTCTTTCAAAAATATTTCCGTAACGTGTAGTAGATAATTCTGCCATATTTTGAATTTGCATCAGGGTTACTAAATAAACCATTCTAGGAAAAGGAATTTTTTTAATTTATCCCCTTAAAAGGGCAGAAAGTGGTAAGAGCAGAATGCAATCAACAAATTATGGATACACTCAAAATGAAATAAAATTATTTTAATGATTGCACATCTTTTTTATTATAAATGAGTTATTTATTTTTAAATAATATTAATATTATATTACGTCAAACTTACTTGCAAAATTAAGGAAACCCACGCAAGTAAAAATTAGAATGACGATCTTCATTTTTTCTGGATAAATACAATGGTATAGTACTCAAAACTTAATTTCAAAGAATGAAGTCACCAGTGAATTTTTTTTTAATATACATGCACATATATACTAAATAATATTTTATTAACATCCTATTACCTGTTACATAAAATCGTACTTTATCATTGAAATTTATTGGATGAATGAATACTGTTGATCTTAGATATCAGGATTGTGCATATCTGCTAGATTTATTACATTAAACGCTTTTAAAAAATTATATAATTTTCAATTTATGTACCGCCTAATTCAAATTTTATATAAATATCTATAAAAAATCATGCTAATAACGCGTTTCTCTTTTTTTATTTCTACATGCAACACGGTTAATTTATTATTCGTGATCAAAACATAAATTCGTTTCTGCGTCACATTTTTCTACATCCTATTTATTTATCTTAAGATATTTTGAATTTTGCAAGCAATTTTTTTTAAATTACTGTTTTTATTCGTTCTAAAAATAAATTTCTTGTCAGATGAAAAAAAAATTTTTAACAGGAAAAATAACAAGCCGAATATTGAATGGCATATTATGAAGTATCTGTAAGAAGAAACGAAGTGACCCTTCGCAAATACTCTATCTATTTTTTATGTTTTTAAAAATACGATAACCATTTTTCTGTTGTTAAGAATTATATTATGAACGATCATTTTTCGTGGTATGCTTTCAGAAAGTCAAATTTGATTTTTCTTATTAGAATCGACTTTAAATGCCTAAGAAATCTCTCCTTGCTATATTATTATATCTGGGCATGTGATCGCAAGTAATAATTTTATAATCACATTAAATTAACAGAAACACTATTGTTTCGAAACACAAACTTCATTTTTCGGCCATGCTCAAATTTAGATTAACTAATTCTAGAACTTTGCAAGAACACTTTTATAACGTCTGGAAGTTAAGTGAGTCGTAACACGGTATAAATATTAGGATTTAACATTTATAGGTGCTAAGATTTATTATTAACAATTCTCTGAATTTTGAGCAAGTCATTTGGACAGATTTACATGAAGTGCTAAATTAAGCAACGTGTAAGGAAAATAATAATCATAAACCAATTTTATTAAAAATAATTCTCTTTTGTTTTTGGTTGAAAATTAAGTTGTCGGTTGAAAATGCGTACTTTGCTTGTAATGCCAGCTATTACTTTTTTGTAAACAATCTATCTCGTTCGTTAAAAGTTTATTATTTTCCTCTTATTAGATATTTTCTAATTGAAAATTAACCTACTTGGGAAAGTTTAAATTCTTTGGTAAAAACTCATCTTTTTGATGATGATTCCTCATTGAATTATTTTTACAAAATTTCCACCTTATTTTTATAAGATTGAACATCCGGTTGAAATTCTACCTTTTAGTTAAAAGTTTATCTACTTTTTAAATAATCTCACCCATTTGCTTAGAAGTTACAAAATTTATCAATCCATCTTTATAGGCCGATAATTGTAATGTGTGGGCAAAAACAAAATTATTTGATTGGAAATAACAAAAAATACTTAACGTCTTTTCAAAATAGATGGAAACTAAATTTCTATTCTTTTTTTTATTCTTTCTATCTTTCTAATAGCTTAACGGAAAAGCACCCGACCGGCAATCGCAAATCTTGTGGTTCGATTTTCACTGTAGTGATGGAGTATATCTTTTTTCAGACGAAAATTTAATTACAAATTTTTTTAAATTTATTTTCAATTAAGTCTCAAAAGACGTGAACTATTTTCTGTGATTTGAAGATTTACCTTCATCGATAGGGCTAGATTCTATTTTCACGGTATCGAGAAGGATATCTAAACTGATTGATAGTTATCATCTCTGGTTGTAATGCAGATTTCTCTTCTTCTTTGTTCAAAGATTCAACTTCTTTGTTGAAAATTTCTCTTTTGAATATAAAATTCATCTTTTTTAAATTAAAAATCCTTCTTTCATGACATAAAAGTTCTTGGATGAAAAATCGATTTTTCAGCTTGAAAGTTCGAATATTTAATCAAAAATGCAACCTTTTGTAGCTCAGGTTGAAATTTTTTTATTTAAAGAATTTGTTGAAAATGGAATATATTACTACTTCAAATCTTCAGTGTATTTTTGTATTTATAACGTCCACCTGGGATGTTTATAATTTGTTTGATGATCGGCGATAAAGAAGGGGAGGGATGGAAAACAAATAAAAAGATTAAAAAACGTTGATATCAATTTTTTTTTATTAGGAGATGATAGATTCACAAAAATATGCTTAAAGGAAATGCTTAAAGGTAAAATATTAATATTATCCTAATAGCTAGCCTAAGGTATAAAGTGATTTTATTAGTATCTTCGGTATTTGTAAACCCCAAAGACCACATTCCAGCTGCGCATACGCATCTACCACATTAGTGCAAATTTGCATTTCGAATTTTTAAATGATAATAATTTTGTGTATAAGTAAAGTAAATATACCTCTAAAGATGCATTTTTCGGTATAAAAATTACTGAAAAATACAATGGTAATTAAAGTAAATTTAACTAACAATTTTTAAACAGCAAAAAAGTTAAAAAATGCGAAGAACTTTTCTGAAAGCTTATTTTTTCCAAAAATTTTCATTTTTTTTAATAATGATCAAAAACCCTAAACACTTTCGCGCATGGTTTCGTATTTGTAAGCGACGTTGCTGTTGCTCCCAAAATTCTTAACAAATTTTACTGATAGATATAATTTTTGGTGAATTTATGTTAAAAATAAAATTGATCTTGTAAAATTTCTTAGCTTCAGAGAAAACGTAATAAAAAACCACTATCGGGCGAAATTATTTTTTTTTCCAAAAACCCACTTCGCAAGCATAAACGATCAAACTAGTGCAAATTCGCACAAATGTAACTTTTCAACCAAAACTGACAAACAGTTAATGGCGAATGACGCTATGTCTGACCTGGCTTGACTCTGTAATGGATGCACATATTTAACTTGGGGATTGAGGCCCCTCTCTCTACCGGGTGACAGAAGCCATGTTTGAAAATTTTTCTTGTGCAAATTCGCACTAGTATGGGATTCGAGAGTTAAGTTTACACTAAACCTGATTAATCACGATTTCTGATTATTGATGACTGATTATTGTCTAATTGTTACTTTTAAAAATTCAGACGACTAAGACCGCGATGTAGAAGTCCTGTATAAACAGTGTTATGTGAATCTGGAACTCGTACATAAACGCGCGGTATTGTAATAGGGCCCAGTGGGTGATGAGCAGAATCAAGAATTGCTACCAGAAAAGTATTTTCCAATTGTATAAAAACGCGGTGTGATTGAACTCTAGGATTATTATAGTTGTGAAAATGTGTTAGTCGTGCAATGAAACCGGGAGCATCAGGCGTTTGTACATAAATGCGATCTGGTATATTATTTGGTCGTGCTCGCTCTTGATCGTAGGTCCAGGCAGGAATTTGTCTCCAACCGATAGCTTCCAGAGTTCCAAAAAAAATATTGTCATTTGGCGTTTGTAAATAAACTAGGTGTCCTGACGAAATTTCATATTGTCTGGCTTGTGGTTGAACATTGTTATGACGATTGTCATAACCATTAGCAGGTCCATTACCGTGGCCATGACCATTAGCACGACCATCAACATCAGCATTAAAATGACCATTCCCATAACCATTAGCATGACCACTACCAATACCATTAGCACGAACACTGCTGTAACCATTAGCATGGCCATTGTCATGACCATCAGCATGTCCATTAGCATTCCCATTAGCATGTCCATTAGCATTCCCATTAACATGTCCATTAGCATTGCCATTAGCATGTCCATTAGTATTGCCATTAGCATGTCCATTAGCATTCCCATTAGCATGTCCATTAGCATTCCCATTAGCATGTCCATTAGAATTCCCATTAGCATGTCCATTAGAATTCCCATTAGCATGCCCATTCGAATGTCCATTAGCATGACCATTAGCATGACCATTGGCATTATCATTAGCATGACCATTGGTATTAACATTAGCATGACCATTAGCATGTCCATTAGCATTCCCAATAGCATGTCCATTAGAATGTCCATTAGCATGAACATTGGCATGATCATTATCATGATCATTGGTATTAACATTAGCATGACCATTAGCATGACCATTAGCATGACCATTACCATGACCATTGGCATGACCATTATCATGGACATTTGCATGACCATTATCATGCACATTAGCATCTCCATTAGCATGACCATTAGCGTCTCCATTACTATGCCCATCAACTATGCGATACCCATTTCCAACACCATTAGCAGAACGGTCAGTATTTTCCTCAAAATTGTCGAATGCACCTAATTTTTTAAAACAGTAAGAAGAAAATAATTAAGCTTTTTCACTGTAAATAATAGCTGTTATTCAGATTAGCAGAAAAGTTTTCTTGAACATTCTGGAACATGCCAATAGAAGGTTGGGAGCATTCTAAAAAAATGTTCCAAGAAGATTCCCGGAAGTAGGTAAACGTCCGCGTATCAGAGGACGTTCCCAAGAAAGGTTCAAGGAATATTCTGGAGAAATGAATTTAATCGAAATAACTAAATTTCTCATAAATATTCTAGGAACCTTCCTTGGGAACCGCATGAGATACGCGTATATTTACCTATACTTCCGAACACCTTCCTGGAATATTTTTCGGAATTCTTCAAATCTTTCATTGGAATGTTCCAGGAATATTCTATGAAAATTCCGTGCTATCCGGAAGTAATCTTTCAAATAATGTAGTAAATAATCAGACAGTCATCGGCTTATAAAGATTCTATTTATAATAAAAATCTTGTAATGAAATTATATCTAGATGTCCCTGTTCTAAATGATTATTTGGTTTTAAACATTTCTTGCATGACTACGACTTTTGTGACAAACTTAAATCTATAAATCCAAGAAAATACATATTTTGTGAAAAATTGCAAACTTTAATATTTTTTAAAGAAATGTAGTAGGCAATTTCAGTTTGAAAAATGAATAAGATATTTAAAAAATAGGATTCAATATACAATAATAATAGACTATAATACGTATGGTTTATCCGAATTTTTTTAAAGATAACACCCTCGATACTAGACTGATTCATTACTTTATTGAAAAATGTTGTTAAAAATTAATTTTTTGAAAATTCCCCTCTTTGGCAGAAATTTTCACTTTTTTTGAAGTTTTTTTTTGTGTTAAAACTTAAATTTTATATCTATATATTTAATTACTCCATTTTTGGTAGCCAATTTATCGTTTCTAAATTGAAAAACCATCTGTTCGTTAAGAAATACATGCTTTGCAGGGTGAAAATTTCATTTCCAAAATTCCCCAATTTTTCCTTGGCCAATTTTTCCATTTCGAAATAAAACAATATCTCAGCTAAAAAATTGTAATTTTCAATTGTGTTCATTTCCTTATTTCAACAAAAAATTACTTTTCTACTTTCAACGATGATTTTTTAACGGAATTCTTGCCTTTGAAACAAAATAATTAAACTTTCCATTAAATACTTAAATTTTACACCTAAAATGATAAATTCTCAACAAAAAAGTTGGATAGTTGGTATTTAAGTCATGAAAGAAAAAGTTTATCTAAATTGTTGAACTTGAAAAAGAATAGAAAAAAATACATATTCAACAAAGCAATTTAACTTTTATACACGTAGTAGGATTTTCAAGTAAAAAATATAAATTTTCAACAAAATAGTTAAACATTCAACCAGAGAGATGAATTCTCAACTTACAATATAAATCTTTAACAAAAAAATGATTTCTTCACAAAGTGGTTTAACCATTTTTCAATTTTTAAAATCTAAAGAAAAAGTAGTTAGATATTTATTCAAGAAAGACTAAAGTTGACTTTTCAACACCAAAATATGAATTTTAAAGAAAAAGAACTTCTTTACGATAGAGTTGAAGTTTTAATAAAACAGTTGAATTTTAAACCAATTTTTGATTTAAAAAAATAAGAAATTTTATACGTCGTTTATGAACTAAATGATTACATACGTTTGATACATTTTTATAATTAATAATTAATATTAATATTATGTTACATCAAACTTACTTGCAAAATGAAGTATAAGCATTCTGTTTAAGAATAGAACGATCTTCATCTTTCATGTATGGAGAAAGCAGTAAGGCACTAAAAACTGTCCTATGAGAAATGTAGTGACTTTTTAAATATTTTAGTAAATATTTTCCACATATATACCAAGCGCTATCAAAATAACATCGTGAAAGTGTTTTTAAATGAGCAGATTCTTTATAAAATTTGAAGGAAGGACAAAAATTGTTGATGCAAGATATCAGCAAGTTGCGTAATCTACTGAATTCGTTGCACAAATTTTCATTAAGATAGGCGTAGGAAAAAATATGGAATTATACACCTGGCCAAGAATTGTTCTACTTGTCTTTATCTCAACCTTGGTAAAATATAATAATAATACCTGTAATATATAATTTATATAGCATAATATTTAGCACAGAATGATATTTACATTCTTCTCTTCTTTTTCAATATTATTAACAATTTTAATAAAAAGATCGGTAGAATGAAAATCAGGCAGTCATTTGAAATATTATCCTTTGAGACTAATAAACATGTTTTCGTAAAATACAATTTAAAAAACAGGTCAAGATTCAGTAATTTAAAAAAAACTGGCTCAAGAAAATTAACTCGTAAGTTTCCATATATCTCTCTTGAACTTACTGTAATCGATTCCAAATTTTTGTTGTTTGTAGATTTTCTTTCATTTCACATAGAAATTTGCACTTATTTAACAAACTTTTTGAAAACCTTATGCCTTAAATAAGATATTGCGAAGTCTCTCTAAATAAAAATGGGAAAAATTTGTTTAATTACTAAAGAAATTTTAAAGATTTCATTAACGAACACGGAGAAAACCAAAATTTAGTCGAAAATCACTAATCCGATTTTTCGAGATATTTCATAATATAATTGTGACAAGCCGCTAATTGCTTGATGAAAGCATAATATTCCTAATTTCATTTAAACAGTGAGAAGGTCATATTGTAAAATTTAAAACCTGACTTAGCTTGCCTCCAAAATTTTTGCTAATTTTTGAAAAGATAATTGTCCGATTTTGATTTAAAAGAAAATTAAAGTTCATTAAATTATAAAAAGCTTTACTCTTGGAACTTTTTTCCTCTACTTTTTAAAATAATTTTTCTGCTGAAAGTATGGAAAAACATAAATTTTGTACATAAGGATTTTTTACCCTTTAATAACTGATTAATGCAGGAATGAAATTTAATTACAAAACTATTATAAAAGTTTATAATAACTATTGTTATAAACAATTCTTGTGGAAAAATATTAACATTTGAGATTTTTTCAAATTAAATATTAATTTCCATCAATCACTGGAACGACTTTAGGTTGCACTGGAAATGTTTTAAGCTATTGGAAGAATTACTGCTAGTCAAAAAAGTATTTGTGATGTTAAAAATAACCATTGTTATACATAAATCTCGCGACAAAATATTAAAATGTAAGATTTATCAAAATTTTAGTTTGCTTAATCTCTAGAATGGCTACGTATATTCCTAAAATAATGTGTCTTTCATAATATTTAGTAAAATATAACAACTTAGATACTTATAAACAATTTAGAAAAACAGATTCCAAAAATTGACAGTTTCACTTGGAAAAATTCGGTTTTCAATAGCAATAGATTAATAATGAATCATAATGTTGCATGATAAGATTCACTCAATAAAAAATCGTTTGACAATAAGCCACCGAATTAGCCACAAAGAAAATTGAAATTTGATAAAAACTTAAGTTTAAATATTTTTTTTACAATAATTGTTAATAAAATTGGTTATTGTTACTTTTTCTAATATTTTTGTGACAGCAGTCATTCGTCCAAGAGCGCAAAACATTTACATTGCAAAAAGGAAACTTCTATGCGAATAGGCCAAAATTTTGAATTTGTTTATCTAATTGGTTTAAAAAAATTTTAATTTTCTAGGAGTCCCTAAACATTCATTTAAGACCATATAAAGTTTTTCTGATCAGTTCTTAAAACTTGAAAAATTGTCATGTACAAAAATTCAGTTCTTCCATACTTTGAGTGAAAAAATATTAATAAACAAATAGAGGAGACATAATTTCGGGGCGTCAAGCTCTTTAGAATTTAATGAACTTCAATTGAAAACAAAATCAAAATCGGACCAAAATTGAAGGCTCTGGACATTTTTTAATGACAAAAGTCCATTTGCTCCAATGTGGGGTGACGTAAGCTGAGTGCTTAGCAAAAAAAAGCAATAACTTGCGACTAGAAAGTTTTCATGTTTATCTTTTTTCATGTAATGCGTTATGAAATAATGATTGATATTCAATTAACAAAAATCAAAAAATAGATAGAGAAGTTATATTTATTTTCATTTGTTTAAAGAGTAGATAAATAATGATGAAATTAATGCAGAAAAATGTTATTAACAATAACTTTTCTAAAACTTCAAATTTCACCAAGCCGCTGAAATTTTTTATGTTCATTTATCCTTGGGAAACGAATCAAGTAACTTCTTCGAAAAAGCTCGACCATCGAAAAATAGGCTGGACGCTTGGCAGATTTTGACTCTGTATGAGTTAAATAAATTTCTGTGCAATAATTTCGGGACTACTAATAGGCAAATGTATTAATTCTGTTAAAAATAATTTTTTTGTAAGGCTGTAAATTGCAAAAATTACTTATAAATAATTTATATATTTATTATAAAGTATAATAAAAAATATTTTAAAAATACAGCAAAGTTCAAACAGTAAAAAAAGTTTTCTTTTTGATCAGAGATGCTAAAACGATTTTATAATTTTTTTTTCAATAAATAACAAAATTTTTATAGAATTGATTTAAAAGAAAACTGACCAGGATTTCGACAAAAACAGATATTCGTTATCAAGTATTATTTTTTGACCTTTTACACAAATGGTATCTCGGGCGACTAGATATTCCCCACCTTTTATTTTTCTAAAACCCCCTCCACTTACTCCTCTTCACTTCCCCTGATTTAATTTATTTTTGTTCAATTTTTTCTATTTTCCTTGCCTAGCACTAACTTCCCCACTTCTTCTCCCCGTAATGTGTAACCATTTTCCCCACTTTACCTCACATTCTCTATTTTGCCTCTTTAATTTCTCTTAATTTTCCCTACTAACCATCCCCTCAATTTTTCTGCAATCTCTTACACCCCTTATTTTACTTCATTTCTCTTAGTTCTCAACCCCTTTCCTCATTTCCTCTATTTTCGCTCTACCTATTTCCTCTAATTTCCCTACTTTCCCGACCCTCATTTACCCTCACTTCTTCTACTCCTTCTCCTAATTTCCGCTCACTTCCCCTATTTGGAAAAAGTACACTGGGCGCATGTATGGCCGAACACATGACAACAACTACGAGGGTTTCTAACCGTGGCTACGAAATCCTTAAAAGGAATAAAATATGTATAAATTTGGATTTTATACTAAAAATTATCGGATTATATGAGAATGTTTTATCTTTTCGACCATAACTTTTTTTATTCTTTTGCAGTAAATTACAGTTCGTTTATCATGAATTCATGATTCTTTTTACTTTATTGTTTTAGAAACAGTGTGCTTTTTTATGACTTATTTTGAAAGGCAGTTTTGTGCGCGATTCTGAAACTAGGTCATCAAATCAGTAATGAATATTAATGGTTCTATTTTCGTCAATTTTATAAAATTTAAAAAAAGTTTGATGAATTTTTGGATTGGCTACCCCTAAACAATATTAGGAAGGTTTTTAAATTAAACAATTTCAAAGTATATTTATTTATTATTAAGTACATTTTATTTATAAATAAAGACAGTTATTGAGAAAAGAAAACTGACATTTATACAGTTTAGTTTTCACTTTCGTATTATCATCTAAATACTTTTTTTAATTGCACTGTATACTGATAATTAAGTTAAGGGACGAATAAATGAATAGGTCAGAAAATCATATTTAAAAAAATGTATTTTTATTCTAAGCTGTCAAAAAATTGCTCTCTAGCTCGGCTGGGATACGAACCAAGGTCATTCAGATCTCCGGTATGATGCTCTTACCCACTAAGCTATGTAAAGACAAGATTAATTTCTTAACAGCAACTACAAATTGAATTGCGATGTGACTCTGTGTAAGTGTAAAATACATTTCTTGAACAAGAAAATTATAATTTTTTATTTTATGGTTATTGACCAAATAAATACACTAAATAATTTGTTGTGTAATTTTTCCTTGAATAACATTTTTGCACCAAACAAATAATGTAATAACAGTATTTCTGATTAATGTTTTAGAATAAAAACGAACCAAAAATAGAGCTATATAGACTATTTTTAAGAATAAAATAATCTAATTATCATTCCATTTGTTTAACAAGTTCTACAATCAAAGATAAAACAGGAAAATCCAAGACGTTTTTGTATGATAAACAACTTCGACGTAAGTTACTTATTCCAAATTAGATTTAGATTTATGTTTTAAAATTCGCAACATTTAATAATAATTGATCTATTTTCGTAGAAGAAAGGTTTTTAATTGAATAATTATTACATAGCTTATATTTATATAATATTTTCTAAATTTTACAAGTATATGCTTCTAAATAATATTATTATTGTCCAATATTTTCTATTTTCAAAGATACGATTGCCATTTTATGATTACATCTTTTTCATTTATTAGAATTAGAATTTATTTATTAAGTCCCTAGGGCTAAACAGCCCTGTAAGGAACAAATTATACATATGTTTTACAAAAAGGTGTGACAACTTTGGTCAAACGACGATTATGACGTACACTGTAAAATATAATCGTAATTTCCCCATAAAATTGTATGTGATTTTTCCAATACTTTTGAATATCCCTTACACGCATGGACACTTTCCATTGTACACTTGTAAATTTCCCAAACACGTCGAGAATCCCATACACTGGTATGGGAAAACTTCCAATCA
>JAWWLR010000003.1:473562-483902 GCA_035041075.1 Acraspis erinacei
GTAGCGCGAGGTAAATACATTATCGAGCGCGAAGCGCGAGAACCAACAGTCGCGCGCCCTAGGCGCGCTCAAACTTGAGAGCGAAGCGAGCCGCCCGCGATGAGAATATGCCCGCAAAGCGGGCGGATTTTTTTAAATTAAAAGTATCAAATTTAAACTAAAAAACCTTAAATAATCAATAATAATCAAAATACCTATTTATTGTGTAAAACTCTAACATAACCTAAATTTGTTCAATTATGTGAATCTTCTTTGTAATAGAATTTTTCTTTTAAACGTAAGAAATGCCGAATAAACTCAGAAGAATTCGAATTCGAATTTGTGGATTTTAAACACTAGCGCATGATTTCTAATGTAAAAGGCTAACAAAAACTAAAGTTGTTGGAGTTTAAAAAGCTTCATCAGGATTCTTGTTTTCAAACGCTAATTTTTAGTAAAAAAAACTACAAAAAAATAAAAATTTTAAATCTTCTTCGAAACTTCAGGACTTTATGTTGAAATTCTATGTAAAATATATATGTTAAATTTTATTTGTAAAAAATTGACAATAATTTATTAAATAATATGAAGATTATGGGCTTCGCATCGCCAGTAGTTAAAACTGAATATAAAAAAAATGTGAACTGTGAAAATTATGATTTTTAACAAGTTTATGAATAACTAATGAACTGCAGAAATTATATTTCTAAAGATACATATGATTTAAATTTTAATTCATAGCAAAAAACTTTATTTTTAGAGTGAAGGTACAATATTGACATTTGTTTCGTTGGATTGGTTATTATATTTATAAAATATTGAGTTAAATTTGTATGTTCTCAGAATAGATCTCAATTAATTTTATTCTAAAAAATGTACTGCTTTCTATAATAAATAATTCACTTAGTTAAAATGGTACTTCCCGAAATTTTTAATATAAAACGAATTATAGATTTAAAAATATAAAAATATTCTATACAAGAGAGCATTAAGTCGTGGTTTACAAAAATAGATCTCAAAGTTTTTTTCAATTCTCAGCATTTCTCTTCTTTGTTGGATCGGGCAATTTTTTCCAGGCACGTGCTTTAATTCGATAGTAGAGTTATTAATTAGCCGCCTCCCTACCATAATGCTCAATTGCTCAGTTTTAACTGCCTCCTTAGCAGTAACTGAAGACGCTTGAAACAGTAATTTCCTATTAGGCAAACATTAATTCAGAGTTTCTTTGGCTCACCAACTTCAATGCTCTGCAGAGATTTTTCTCGACCATTTTTCTAATTAAGAAAATTTTAATAACATTGTTTTCTCATTCTATTTCTTAATGATAAATATTGTGACAAATAATCATTTATAATTTCTTTTTAAAAAAGTATACTAAATCCGCTTGCACCATTCTTCCATTTTTTTCGCTCTCGAGATTTCAAAAGGTTTTTAGTATTTTTTGCTACAAAAATTTTATACTTATTTTACGAACTTTAGTGTTGGTATAAAAACGTTACTCAAGCTGTAAAACCCTGCGCAGTTTTTCTAAATCATATTTCAATGGACGTTCAACCTTCGGGTCTCGTTTTCGATGAAAGAAAATTCTTCTCTTTTCAGTTCCTTCATAAAATTCTACGAATGGTGAAAGGCATTTGTATCGCACTACAATCCTAAAATGAAAGAAACATTTTTCTCGTTGCATGATCCCAGACATAAAATTTTATAATGAAAATTTTTTTAAATTAGAAGGCATGCAAAAATTAAATAAAAGAAAACAAATGGCATAAAACCATATTGATTATATTTTGGCACTATATGGAGGGTGTTTTTGTTTTCTATAAGATTCTTCTTCAAAATCTAGAATTGATGATAGTGGTACTATTTTTTCATTTCGCTATCATTTGATGAAATATTTTATAATGGTGATTAATTCAATTTCTGATCAAATTTTCAATTTTTAATTTTAATTATTAAACGTTCATTTTTCATTTAAAGAATGTTAAAAGGCAGTTTTAAAGACTTTGCATATAAAAAATGCGTAGCGTTTAAATTCGACAATTTTTTATAACAGAACATTTATAGTTGCTCAGAAATGAATGCAAATTAAAATAATTTTTCAAATTCTGAACTATACATTAAGGATTAAGAAGTGAATAATAATTAATTATACATTCACATTTGGAATAAGTTCACAATTTTAGAAGTTCCAGATTTTAACGTTGAAAATTAAGCTGCTTAAATTTAAAAGTGTTATTAGTTAAACAATTGTAATCGCCCGATTAAAACTTTATAAACTATTATCAATTTTTAAATATATTAAAAATACTATATTCATAATTAGATGCTTTTATTACATTTAAAATATTTGTTTAGTCTAAAATTTGAAATTGTTTAATTAAGAAAAAGTGCTTATTATTTATAAATAATAGATTTTTCATGTAAAATCAAGAAGTATAAATTAAAAATTTTATTCTAAACGAAATAAATGAACTTTTAATGTTTCAATTATAAATGGTCTGCCTAAAAATTTTTAATTTACAAGTAAATAGGTTGAATTTTTATGTATAATAAATATTAAATCCCTATAATTCCTAGAAAAAATTCGAGTAAGCTGAAGAGATCTTTAGAGGGCCTTAATAGATTCACAATTAATTTAAAGTTTAAAATGATTACAAAGAATTTAAGCAAAGTTTCTACATGTACCAACAAAATCCGGCTGTTTGTGCCGAATTTAAATGCCAAAAGCCCACGGCCTAATTTAAAACAAAATATATATTTCTACAGATAAAAAAATGTGTAAGGGTTTTAAGCATTAGGAAAGGCTTCAAAAAGAATAAAAAACATTTTCTTAACATTCATATGAAAATTGAAAATGAATTTTTAATTTGAAAAACTAATTTTCAGACAATATATAAAAAGATTTAAAAAGAGTTCAAAAATTGTCAAAAATGAATCTCAAAGAGTTTAAGGAAATATTATCAATTCTTCAGAATTTAAGGAAAATATTCAGGAAGAGTTCGTATCATTTTAAAAGAAGTTTAATTTTAATTGAATTATTTTATTAATAATAAGATTAAATATTAATTAATTAAAAAAATGAAATTAGAATTATTGAATATCATTTTTTATTAATAATAATAATTTTAATTAAAGTTTTAAAAAAGTTCCAAAATTACTTAAAATTTGAATAAATGTAAAGCAACAGGTAGATCTTTCAAGCTTTTGTCATCAATTTTTAAAGTTTTTTATGGGTTTTAAAACTATTTAAAATGATAATAATATATATTTTAATGATATATTTGATATGCTTTATTTTATTTTTTTATTTATATATTTTTAATTTAGAGAAGTGTTAAGTTGATAAAGAAAATGTAATTGTTCAATTTTTAATATTTCCAGTTTAAAATTGCTTAAAATGATTTGAAGCTTAGTTTTTATTACTTCAAATGCAAAAATTGTTAGCTTCAGAGTTCGATTTTTTTTATTTCATTGACCATTGACAACAAAAAACAGGGAAATGACTGAAAATGAAAAAGAAACTTTCGTTAAATCTCCTAGAAAGGAAAGAATTGCTTATTGCAATTGGTAGTTTTTTATTTTTAAAAACGCTTGACATTTTGTTGCTTTATAAATTCTTAATATATTCTTTTCGGATATTTCGAACCAATGACAATACTGATCAGAATCTAGTAATAAAGATCAATTATCTTAATTGTATTAAAAATTATGAAATGTAAAAAAATACCTTTTCTTAACCCTCAAATGGCATACTGGTGCGAATTTGCACCTAATAAATTTTCCGTTTGTTAAGATACTATATTAATTATACTTTATTATGTATTATATTTAAACAAAACTGTGAAAAAGTTTAATTCTGAAATTCTAAAACCTGAATTTTGAAATACTCCAATATAATAAATTACCGAATTTCGAAATTCTTGAAACTTCTAATTTGCCGACATTTAAAACTCCTTAAAATAATAAATTTCTGAAATTTAAACTTTCAAAGAATAGTCAATTGAAAAATTCGAAATTTTACTATTTTCGGCAATTTAAAAATCTGAAAATTGGCTAATTTCGGGAATATGAAATTTGGCAAATTTAATATTTGAAATTTCGATAATCTTCATTTTTCAGAAATTTTAAGTTTTTTCCACATTCGGTACTTTGAATCGTCAAAAAACTTATGTGATCCATACAATTTTTCAGTTCTAAGCAATTCTAATTGAAAATTATCTGTACAAGCAAGCTTAATCTCAAATTCTTCAATTTTTTATGTTTTCCCTAAAAAATATTGCATCCATTAAGAACTGTTTTTGAACTGTATCATTATTAATAATTTAAAGTTCAAATATAACAATCTTCAATATTTTAAGGAGCATGTCTTCGAGTCCCTTTTCCAGCCCCCGCTCCTCGTACCGAAAGAAGTCCGAGTCCTGAAATAGCCTTCAATTTTCCAAATCCATAAAGTTTCAAACATTATTTGTGAACTCTTCTAGTCTGAACTTCTGCAAATTCTGCCAACAAATCTGTCACTATTTTTCAGGAAAAGCACACTTGAAGCCAAAATCGACCGTTTTCTAAACTAAGGAGCCATTAATGTGAAGTACTGTACGACTCTCGAAGAGTAAAACAAATCGCAGAACGTAAAGTAGCGTCGCTTCCGTAAATAGCCTGTTCGGGGTTGAAAAGGCAAGCGTTTCACACCGAAGAGGCACGAATCGTCTCCGGTCTTTGTCTCTTTCATTCCATTTTCCCTACGACGTGCATTCTTTCCCTTTCCCTGCATTTTAGCTCTGGTTTCACGCCAACCCCCGAACCAGTTCTCTCTTTCTCCAAACGGTAACGCAAGGGTGGCAGAAGCTCATCGGATGCATTCTACCACCTTTGAACCCCGCTCGACCCTCTGGCTCTACCATTGTTTGACCCGTGCCTGCAGAATAAGAAAGAGCGAGAAATCAGAAAAAGAGGAAGAAAGACAGAAAAGATAAAAAAGTTTTCTAAAGCGCTCAGTCAGCCTATGATCTCGGTACCGGCGCNNNNAACCTCAGCCATTCGGCTATAACCACGAGAGGCGAGGCGGGGTGTCGCTCTGATCCTCTCTCTAGCTTTAATCGCGGACACCAGTCGCTCTTTGCCAGCTTTAAAGTTCCCTCGCCACCCACCATAGACCAGAACTTCTCCCCTCTCTGGAAATGCCAAGGCGAATTTATACGCCGTTTAACACGGTTAAAACTTTGGTACTTAAATTAAACAATAGAACAAACACCCCTTGATTCGAACGTTCGTCTTTGGTAAGGCAGCATGCCTTTTCGAGCTTTCTTTCTCTTTTTCTCGTTTTTTTTTTGCAAGTCTGGATCGGCTCTGCCCTTTGTGCAGTCAAAGAACTCCAATTTCTTTGTTTATGTTAATGTCAGGATTTGTAGAGAACTTTGAAGTGCCACGAGTCGAAAATATATTATTTGATATCCTTGCTTTTGTAAATGAAGAAAGGGACTGGAAGTAGTAATTAGCGTTTTAGTCCAGACATGCACATCTAATTATAAGCGGAGTGGTACGTCTAACGAGTGGCTAATCTTGGGGACTCCCAAACAAAAGGGGGATTCCCCGCTAGTCTCAGTGCGCACTTTGACTTTCTCCAACGTCCGTATGCGGTAACTATAAAGGCTTTTCCAAGCTTCACTGTGTAATTTAAAAAATATGTATATTTAACAACGACAGTTCTGCTACAGAAAAACTGGAGACCTTTAGGAGAAATAAAGTCTGATTAACATCAAAAATAAGAAAACAATCTTTGAAAATCTAAAAACAACCTAAATATAAAATCTAACCAATTTTTCCCTAACACAATAACTGAACTTGAAAACTAGTTTCTAATGCCAGAAACTTCTAAATTATTTTGAATCGTTTTAAAATAACCAGGGCGGTTACCAACCCGGGATAATCGGGAGAAACTTGCACCCGGAGAAAACCGGAACAAAGCCGGGAGATTTCCCGTGTATTTCAGAATATGCTCATTTTTAAATTCCTGAAAATTCTGAACTAGAAAGTATATCATTTTCAAACTCTTTAGAATAATTAAACTTTACAGATTCAGAATATTTTTTGCAGAATTTAAAATTCTGCAATTTGGATCGGTGAAAGTCACAGTGACTTTTGATTTGACAAAATCACATCTTTTAGTAAAAAAATCTATCGAGTCCTTTTAAATATCAGTTGATAGTACATGGCATGATACTTATTAATAACATATATATATAAACCGTATTTAAAATTTCTATATTTTTAATTTACAATTATATTTTGAATGTGCAATTCTAAAAAATTTTAAGCTTTTAGCCTTGAAATTAACTATATTCTTAAATTAATATTTACATTACTTTCTGGAGGTTATGAATTTTAAGTTTCAGAATATTGTAGTTTCAATTTGGAATATTCCAAATTTGCAGACCATTTCACTATTAAATATTTCAAAATTTCGTATTAGAAGCGTTGATAGTTTTGAATTTAATAATTTTATATGCGAATATAAAGAAATTTCTAATTAAAAAGCATAAAACTGTATAATTTCAAAAAATGAAATCATGTCATAGCAATATTGTTTTGTATTTTTTATCTTAATTTTTGTCTGCTCTTTAGTTTAAGATTTAAACGAATAATTAATTTCAAATTGAAAAATATTTTACATTCGAAAATTTCTCAAATGAATTATAATTCTAAAGGAAGATCAAAGAATAAAAAATTTAAAAATTCATTTTTAAAAAAACGATGAAAATTAAACTATCTGAAATTGATACATCAGTAAACGGGCATTTTAGGTAATTTTAAGTGGTTACAATTTCAGAGTGCTGAATTTTCATGAACGACGCTAAATTATGGAAAGTATTGTTATCAATTCAAAACTTATTAATTTTGAAGAGATTTATATTTGCTGCAAATAATTAAAATTTTAAAGCAGTTGAGTATAAAAAATGTTTTAATATAACACTTTTTGAGGACTGCATTTTTTTAAAGTTTTAAATGAGGTTAGCATTCGTTTAAGTTTCAAAGTTCTAGAGTGGAAATTCTTTCATTTTTAAGGTTTCCCATTTAAAAATGCTATTTATTTCGAAAGTTTTTTTAAAGAATAATTCAATTCATTTTTCGCTTTAGAAAAAGTTGTCTACACAGTTTTAAGTTAAAGGAATTCAATATTTAATTATCTAATTTTTAACGCTGTTAATTATGCAGAATACAAGTCCAACTTCTCTGAAGATTAAATGACCCAATTTCCAAAATTTTAATCTTAAAATATTCAATTTTTGATGTTTTGACAATGTCATATTTTCAATATTTTAATCTACTATTATTCTAGTTTTGTCATTCTCAAAATCAAATTAAAATTGTTTAATTCTTAGCGCTTAGTTGATTTTTTAATAAATCGGGAGAAATCACGAATATTTACCTGGAGAACCGTGAGATAGCAAATAGACACAAATTTTAAAAATAGTAGCCAGCCTGATAACTTATCTCCCTTAAGATATGAATATCTTAATTATGTCAAAGTTGATTTAATTTAGCTTTAAAATATCTTGTTTGACGAATTCTAAAATTCCCATCTAATTAGTTGCCCGCATTCAGAAATTTGGGAAATTTAAAGGTTCTTTGGTCCAAAGCCTCTTAAGCTGCGTTCCACTGGTTAAAGGAAGAGATACTGCCTTGGTTCCTCAGGACCTCCTTGGAATTTATTTAGGAGTATATTCAATAAAGAAAATTCAAAAGCGCTTACGAACTGTGATCCCAAGGAAATATTTGGAATCAAATTTTATTCTCTTTCTCCCCATTGTGCTTGGGTCTTTTCTCTCGTGTTCTGATACTATAAGATACTTGCCAGTGAAAACCGCAATGTTAATTATAATATTATTTAAAAACAGAAATGCGTTTAAACTTTCAGCTATCTTATATTTTAAACATTACTTTTTAAAGTTCAGTTTGCACTTACAAGGATCTGCATTTTTGAAGATGTTTCCAACTCAGTTTTGTTAAAGTATATCCGCTTTTATACATTTTTCCCTAACACGCTCTTCCTTCTATTCTCCATCTTTCCTTCGTCTCTACTTTTTTTCCTTTTTGCGAGAACTTTTCTTTTCCTGCTTCTTCCAGCTCACTCTCACCCACATTCTCGTATATATTCTCAGACACTAATTTCAAACCGAAATTTACGACAGCTTACAGGAAACCGGTTTAGTTTAACATACGTTTCAAGTACTTTAAAATGTTCCAATTCTTGAGAATTTTCCTCGTTAAATTGAATAAATCTCGAATCTAAATTTTTCTACGTTTGCATAATTCCGCGTGATATTTAGCATTTTTAAACCCCCGCTTACTTAAAGAGGTGAAGTAAAGCCTCGCTATTTCTGGTATCAAAAAATACTTGCGAAAACTAGATTACCGGATTCATGTTTATGGAATCAATTCCCAGTAGTCGTCCTCAAGCCCTATTCATAAATAAAAATCAATGTTGTGCTCCAAAAATGCATTCGAATTAAAGTCGATTTGACTTCCTGCGCCCTTTGCAGGAAGGTGAACAGCCCACCCATAAAAAACACGTGAAAATATTGGATATTGCCAACTATCAACTGTCTACTGCCAGAAGGAGAACCAAAACCAAATTTCAAAAGCCAAGTCAAAACCAGTTTTCTAGCGACCCGATTTTGAAGTTAATTGGAAATCCAATTTGAAAACGAAAAAGCTGTTAATATAAATGATTTTTTTAAACCTGCCAAGTTTCTCCCATTAGGACGTAAGACAAGTAATGCCTTACTTGAAAACAAAGCTCGCCTCTTGAAGCTACCACATTTAGCCCGAATTATTAACCCCGCCATAAATTCTAGCTACTTCGCGTAGCGTGGAGTCACGTGCTGTCGACACCCGCTTTAGGTTCACGTCCTTCCGGCTTTTTCTACGACTTCGAAGTTCGAATCTCGAGAAAGTTGAACGGTCGGGAGAAGCACCTGAGGGTTGGCCGCCATTCGTCGTCGCGGATCCTGGAGTTTTGCAAAGGTGCCTTTAAGCCTGACGTTATGAAAGAGGGAAAGAGAGAAAGAGAGAGAGAGAGAGCAAAGACATTCCCTCATGTCCGAAGTTCGAATAAGCTCGCAGCATAGCCGCCGGTCCTTCTTTGAAGTCGAATGGAGAACAATCATTCCCGGAAGCATTCGAGCTTTCAGTAGAAAGAGTAAGATTTACTTCGGGGATTTAAAAAGAGGTGATTTTATAGCCTACTGCGATGCATTTCTTGATTATTTTTTTAAAGTTCTTAAAGATACGACCTTAGAGTAGAAAAGAAATTAAATATCTTTGATATTTATCAATCTAAACAATCTTAATTAGATTTGTAAATCAATATTTTTATATTATAATAGAATCTGTGTTTTTTTCTTTTATTTTACGTCATTCTTGATATTCGAGGTTTCACTCAGGCAGATTCCTGTGCCCCAGTGTATGTATTTTCATACTACACTCATCGCACTAATTATATCCAAGAGCGGAGCGCATCTCCTACGTGAGAAAAATGTAGAGGATGAAACTCACTTTACTTTGATTAAATTCCTGGAATAAGATGTTCATATTTTATGCGACAGTCTACAGTATTTAATAAAAGTTGGATTTGTTTCTTCTTACATTTTTTCGTTCTTTTGCTGCATTCTTACTGAAGTTGAGATTATGAAATGAAAATTTATAGGTCAAATTTTGTACATCATCAGGCTTGAGAAATAGGTCTTCCAAAGAAAAATTTAGGATTTTGCATGACAATTATGGAGAACCATCTAAAAAATTAACATTCTCGAAGCGTGTCCAGATCGAGTGCGGACGTTGGGGATGGACCATTCAATAGATGATAGTATAAGAACATAAAGGGCCAAAGTAATTCATCTGAGGCTCAGATAGAGCAGAATTTAAAGAATTTTCTAGCGGGTTAAAAACCAAAATTATTTATATTCTGGACAGCGTTTTCTTCTTTTAAAGCCTAGGCTTTTTTTAAGAAATGACATTACGACTAATAATGTTCTTTGGACTGCCGGGTGCCTTGTAATGACCAAGCGCGAACGTTGGAGAAGACCCAAGCGCCCACAGACATCAGCGGGGAATCCCCGTGTGGTGGGGACTGCGGGACTAGTTCCCCTTTCGCTAGTAGTATAAGTGCGTCTATACTGCGCCGCACTTTAGGAATGACTAAACTATTCACTTCTACTTCTCGCGACGTTGTGGATTCCTATATAAGAAATCTCTATTCGATATGCTCGAGTTTCGATTAGTCATAGCGTAAGGTTATGAATGTGTCGCTCATACGTGTTTGTAGCGGGTATTTCTACTCTGTGTCTTATTTGCTTGTGTTC
>JAWWLR010000003.1:583251-593767 GCA_035041075.1 Acraspis erinacei
TGGTATCTGTGGTTCCATTCTCGGTGCAGAGTGGGGAAATAGTACATTGTTTATCGAGGGCGAAAGGAAGGTTATTTTGAAGAGTGTGTAATGGCCGCCCGAGCGAAGCGAGGGTGGCACTTACACGAGACAAAATGCCGTGAGCCCTTGATACACACTATGCTTTTGGTCCTACCCTCATTGAAAACAAGCATGTGAAGTAGATAAAAGATGTTTGGTGTTCTTGACCATTTTAAATTATAATTAAAAGGAAGAAATTACATACTTACCAGAAGGGAGACTCTGCGGTACAGAGATTTAATTTTTCTAAAGGTAAATAAAATTTTTCTATTGGGCGTAAACTTCCATGTAGCAGGCGTAAAGTTGTATATAGCGGGTTTTAAGTTTCATGTATCGGGCGTAAAGTTTCATGTAGCGGGCGTAAAGTTTTATGTAGCGGGCGTAAAGTTTCATATCGGCCCGGTTGTGGAGAGCGCATGTGCAAATCTCGCATGGGCTGTAAGCCCATCTCTCTTTTTTGCCCAAACAAAAAAATTTATTTTAATCTCATTTAAATTTCTTCAATTTTAATTTGGCTGACTTTGATTGAAGTACATTTCTATTTCACGTAATGTTGATATTAAAATAATTTTTATTGACTGAATTACAAAAAAATTTAAAGTGATGTGTTGCTCTTTATTTGAAAATAAAATTAATTTTTGATGTATAAATTATCATAAAAATTATTTTAATTAAAAAATTTGAATTCTTAATAATTCATTCATTAATAATGATTAGTTAATTAATTATTTAATTAAAATCATTTTTTCTCTATGTAGGTACAAACCCACTTGCTTCAAAATATTTTACCTGATAATTTATGTACCTAAAATTATTTTTATTGTCAAATAAACAGGAATATATCACTTTTATTTTTTTTTTTAATTCAAAATAAAACCAAAAAAAACGAATTTGAACAAAATAATTGAATTTACCGACATAAAAATAATTTTCTACTCTAAAAGACAAACTTTCAACAAAACAAATTAATTTTCCACCCGACACTGAATTTCCGATTAAAAAGATCATTTTCTACCAAGTAGTTAATTTTTCACATGAATAATTTAATTTTTAACCAAATATTTCAATTTTTACGAAATTTTTGATTTTTCAACTAAAAAAACAAGTTTCCAACCAAAAATAAAACAGCTAAATGTTCATTTTCAAAATCAGTTTTTAACCAAAAAAAATTGAATTTTAAGTTAGTTGAATTCAGCTATAAAGACGAATTTAAAAAAAATAGATGAATCTACTGTGAAAAGAAATTAATTTTGAAAAAAAAGACTACTGTTCTAACCGAAAAGATGAACCTTCCACAAAAGAGTTACGTTTTCCAGGCATTAAATTTATAACCAAAAAGTTTAATTTTTCATTAAAAAAGGCAATTTTCCAATCAAAAATCGAATAGTTACATTTTTAGTTTAAAATAATAATTTTCCACATAAAAGTTGAATTTTTCAGCTGACCCTATGAATTTTCAACAAAAAAATTAATTTTCTACCAAGTAGTTATTTTAAAAAAATGGTTTAATTTTTAACCAAATAGTAACGAAAAAAATGCATTTTTACCGAAAAAGATTGTAGCTATGAAGAGATGAATTTTCAAACGAAAAATACATATTTTCTACGGAACAAATCAATTTTCAATCTGAAAATAATAATTTGTAATGAAAGGTTAATTTTCAACTAAAAAGTTTAATTTTCTACCAAATTGTTGAACTTTGAAGACAAAAAGACGATTTTTTTTACAAAAATCAGTTGAATTTTCAACCCAAATTTAAATTTGAAATAATTTTTAATTTTAAATAATAAAAAACAGTTGAGTCCTGAACAAAGTCCATGGATTTTCAACCCAATTTTTAAATTTTCAAATATGAAGGCCAAATTTTAATCAAAAATACATTTTTTAGACAAAAATGTAATAAAAATTTTTAATTTGATATAAAAACATTAATTAAAAAATTTCATTTAAATAAATAAGAGGTGTAATGCAATCAGAAATATTTTTTTTAAATAATTAAAAATTGAACAAAAGTGATTAATTTTCAACGAAAAACATAAATTTTTATCTAAAAAAAGTAACATTTTGAACTAGAAATGTAATAGTTAATATCGGACTTTTAAAAAATTATTTAAAGCCAAAAAACAAACGAATTTATAATTGAATAGTTAAATTTTCAAACAAAGAGACGAATCTTTGACCAAAAAGATCAATTTTTAACAAAGCATTTCAAATTTCAACGAAGCAGGTGAATAAAAAAAATGAATTTTTCACCGACAGTATTAATTTTTACAAAAAATATCATTTCAAACCAAATAGTTAAATTTAAAAATCATAAATATCAATTTCAAAATAAAACGGTATCAATTTTCAACCAAAAATGAAATGGTTAAATTTTCATTTAACAAAATTAATTTCCAATTACATTTTTTTTAAACAAAATCTTTAAATTTACAACGAAAGAGATGGATTTGCCACTAAGAGGATAAATCTTGGAAACAAATAAATGTATTTTTAACAAATTAGTTTAAATTACAATCAAGTAGTGCAATTTTCAATAACAAATTTTCAATTATCTATAGACAAAATTTGATTTTGGAACTAAAAAAATATCAATATTTCCACCATATTTCACTAAATAAATAAATTTTTACATAATAATTAAATTTTACAATTATTTTCTACAGCATAAATAGAATTTTCAACAAAATACATCAATTTTCGACCAAATAGTTGAATTTTCCACTCAAAAATATCAATTTTAAACAAAAAATGGAATAGTTAAATTTTCATTCAACTAAATAAATTTCCAATTAAAAAAAACTAATTCTCAATAAAATATTTACATTTTTAACAATAAATATGAGTTTTGCACTAAACTGATGAATCTTGAACCGAAAAAATGATTTTCCAACAAAGTTGTTTTATCTCAAAATAAATATTATAGCTGATATTTTATACAAAAGTATATTAATTTAAAATAAAAATTAATGGAATTCAATGCAAAACGACAAGATTTATACAAAATATTAGAATCCCCGACGAAATATTTGAATTTTTAATTAAAACAGATCAATTTTGAAACAAAAATGGAATAGTTGAATTTTCATTTTATAAAAGTAGTTTTCTACTAAAAATGAATTTTCACCAACCAGATGAATTTTTCACTAAAATTAGGAATATTCTATATAAAAACTTAATTTTGAACCAAATAGTAATTTTCAACAACAACAAAAACGTATTTTCAACCAAAATTGTGAATAATTAACAAATAATGGAATTTGAAACTAAAGAAATATATGTTTGACAACGAGTTAGGTATAGTTGGATCAAGAATTTAGTTGGCTGCAATAATGAAAATTAAAAAAATGTTTTCTTTTTCTTTCTTCTAAAATTATAGTCAAGTTTTGACTTCACTGTTTTATAATAATTTATGAAAAAAATGCATTGTCGAGCAAAATTGTTTTTAAATTAATGAAAGGGTGTGGTTTTGGCCCCACTCTCTTCGACTCTTAGGACGTTTTTAAGAGCAATCTAAGTTGCCCAAAACCATAAAAATAATAAGAAATCGCATCATAAATTTCACGATAATTTTTTTTATCGGTCAAGCACTTTATTACTTAAACTACACATTTTTCCAGTACACTAAAAGCGGTATATTACCCATGAATTATTTTTTATTACAAATTAACTGAAGCCGTGCCTGAAGCCTGCGAAGGAAGTAATTTAAGGTAAAAACTGAGCGGCGAAGAGCATTTAATGATACTCTGAAAGACACTGTATGAGTTCTTGTAAAAATAAGTTGAAGGCAATTTAAGCAAAAAGAAGTAAGGTATTAAAAATTATTCAATGAGAGAGACTCATAGCGAGTTTATGAGTCAGTACACTCCTTTTTAATTTTTTTTGTTCTCGAGTTGTTGCTGTCAATCCAAACTTATGAATATGAATGGGTGTGTGATCGATCACCAAAACTGAGGCGTGCGTGACTACCCACAGAGCACAAAGTTTTTCTGAACATTCCTGGAACATTCCAATTGACGGTTTGGAGAATTCCGAAAAATGTTCCAGGATGTTTCCCGGAAGTGGATAAATTTCCGTGTATCCAGGTAGGTTCGCAAGAAAGTTTCAGGGATTGATCGTGAAAAGTATAATTCAAGTGATGCCCGAAGCAGTGCTCATCTCGGGAATTAAATGTAACTTAATGATTCAAGGTTTCTTGGGAATCTTCCTGCATACGCGCGAATTACGTACTTCCAGGAACCTACCTGGAACATTTTTCAGAATTCTCCAAAGCTTCCATTGCAATGTTTCATAAATTTTCAGGATAACTTTTGTGCTATTCGGACAACTGCGTATAGGAGCCCAATTCGTTGATTGATTTATAGTGGGTATCGAATAAAAATAAAAATCCCACTTTAGTTGACCTCAGTCACCGGTGTCACTTGACAGCTTTCTGGCTGAATGGAGCTCTCAGATTCAATAAGTGCGGATTTACCGACCGAGCTTAGGCGGCGCGGAGTCCTTTACGTGAGTGGCGCAGCCTATCTTACGTATTTGATGTGGAGGGGATAAAGAGGAGTGAGCGAGGTGACCGAGAGAAGCTGCATTCTTTTTCCCATATATGTATTCCCTCCTCCTCTAAGTTGCCATATAGGCTTCGCCATTCACACATAAGCTACGCCACGCCACGCTATTTACGCCACACGACGCCAACCATGCCACGCCACGCCAATCTAAAAGTACTTTTTATGGAGAAAATGCTATCCAGAAGCCCATTTTGAATGGATTTTATTTAAGAACAAAGTAAACAATATTTTTCCTAACTTTGCAGACGTATCTTTCTCTTAGGTTCTTCGAATTGACTGAAGTAGAGCCCAAGTCAGTGTAATAACTGTCATGAAATAATGTCCAGATGGTAATAGTAAGAAAAAATGATTTCTAAGTTTAAGAAAAATATACAATATCCATCTTCTCGTGATTGGCAATGATTAGTTCCTAGATAGCTGAAAAGTTTTCCTGAAGAGTCCAGGAACAGCCTAATGGAAGGTTCGAAGAGTTCTAAAAAATAGATCCAGGATTATTATAATTCATAAAAAATAATAATTATTTAAAGAATTTAAAAAAAGCTCTTTTTTACCATTTTTCAAAAGATATGCTCCATTTTATTAGATAAATCAACCAAAAATGTACTCTTAATGACTCCTTCCTATGATGCTTTGCCAATGAACTATACAAACTATACGTGCCTTAAAAATGTCTCTTCTTGTAATATTTGTTCAATTAACAAGAATTGATGAATAGTTAATCAATATTTATAAATCATTCGACAGTTTGACTATTTTACCGTAATAATTTCTCTTTTGCGCAATGAACAAGAAATACCTTGCCAACACTCAAACAAATGTCTGGTCAATTTAACCGGAATTCTGGTTAAATATGCTCTTACTTTCTTTTTGGTTAAAGCAATCAGAAATTCGGATTAAAACAATCAGAAATCAGATTACTTTAACCAGAAAAAAAGTAAAAGCATATTTAACCAGAATTCTGGTTGATTTAAACAGACATTTCTTTGAGTGAAACATTACTTCTTGTCATATTTTTCTAATTAAGAAAAACTGTTGATTATTTAAGCAAAATGTATGAAAAAATTTACAGTTTGATAATTTTTTTTGCTAAATTTTAATTTTTTTACGAAATCATCAAGAAATGTGCATTTTTTCATGAGTATTGTTTGACTAATTTTATTTATTGCTGTAAAAACAATTTATTGAATATAAAAAGTATAAATTTTATACAATTAATCATTTCGAATCACTGTAAAATGGATTTTATTCAATAATTGGTTTCAAACATTAAAAACAATTAGGGGCATGTCATATAGAGAACTGGGGACCAACGCTTTCGATGTTTTCGATAAAGAAATTATTTGGATGGATAATAATTATGTTGATTTGTATTCATTATTATTTATTCATTGCTAACGCGCCAAAAGAAAATATAGAATTTTTTTTTAATCCCAACTTTCTATGTTAAACCCTAATAAAAATAAAATAGATAATAATAAATTATTTAAACAATTATAAGTGATAAATACTTGTTTATTATTTCGGTACAAATCAAGTTTCGAGGAAAATTTTACCAATTTAGAATAAACTCCAACCTTTTCGTTTAATTTACGAAAAAAATAACGAAATTATAATTAATATTATAAATATTAATTTTAATTAACTATTATTTCATTGCAAATAAAAAGTCGCCAAAAAGTTAATAAATATATAAAAAATCCAAAATTTGTAGGTTCATTTTATAAATTATTGTTTTTAATAATACTGAAACAATAAAGTATTATTTAGACAATTATTATTATTAATTTCAACTAAGTATAATCTCATGACAACTATAAAATCACAGAGAAGTTGAAAAAGAGGATACCGAAGCCTTGTATGTTAACATCTTAAAACAAAATGTTTAAAAACAATCGTAAATTGTTTGAAACATTAATTATTATTCTAATTAATTCAAATTTATTTTAAAAAAATTATATATTATTAATATTAGTAATAATATAATTAATAAAATGATGCTTAACAATTTGAATTAAGTATTATCACATTACAACCAAGAAGTTACAATGAGAAATCTCTGAAATAATTATTTATGTAACATTTTCTTCATTTTTCTTAATGTAATTGAAACTTTGGAAAAAAGTTTAAGAATATAAAGATAACTACAACATTCTATGTCCAATTTTTCATTCAAAGAAATATTTTTATAAACAATAGTACATTGTTCGAGCAATTATTTTAATATTTTTATTAATTAATATATGGACTGTACTCAAGAGTCGAAGAAAATTTGAAGAGAAGATAATTATAATAAATAATAAATGGTTAAAATAATTCATTAATCATAAAAATGTCATTAGAAAGTAATACCTTGGTTATTAAAAACAATGCTGAAAAACAACATAAACGAAATTTTCGATATAACTAACAATAATGATTTTATAACAAATTTATAAAATCATCTTCTTCTCGAAAGAAATTCAAACATAAGCGTTATGGTCTTTGAGGAATTCCTGAATACCAATTCATTTTCACATAGCAAAATATTTTCTAGGTGGTGACCAAACTTCTTTGAAGTCGCACAAACCTGCTATGGGTTTCTGATTGATCCACAAACAAATAGATCATGTACCCAAATAGTTCAGACAAGTTTATAAAGTATTTGCATATATTCTAAACCGGTTGGAATTAGTTTTGAACACTTTTCAGTATGTTACGAAGGTTACCTAATTTTTTCGAAGATGCTACAAATTTCTGATTATCCACAAATGAATATTTCTTCTTGCAAATTAGTTCAACGAATATTAAAGAATATTTCAACAGATTACAAACTGACTTGAATTAAATCTGAACACTTTTCAATCCAATAACCAATTGCTCCCAATTTGTGCAGCAAAAATTATAGAATATTTCAACAAGTTTTAAACTAGTTCGAATTAGTTCTGACAACATCCAGTCTTCTACTAAACATTCTTAAATTTTTCTGGAAATGCTGCAAATTTTCGACTGGCCCACAAATGAATATACTTTCTTTAAAATTTGTCCAGCGAAGATTATAGAATATTTCGAAATATATTGTAAACTGTTCTGAATTATTTCTGGTTACCTCCTAGTTTGCTACCAAACTGTCTATTGTTGTACAAAGATGTTGCAGATTACTGACTGATCGACAAATGAATATGCCTTCCCCAAAATTTTTCTAGCTAACATCATAAAATAATTTAAGATGTTCTAAAATGGTTTGAATGAGCTTTGAATAGCTTTTAGTCTCTTGTCAAATTAAGCTAACGTTGTACAAAGATGCTTCAAATTTCTGACTCCTCCAGAAATTAATACATCCTTTTCCGAATTTCTCCAGAGAAGATCAGACCATATTTCCAAAAGTTATAAACTAGTTTCAATTATTTCTAGCGTGTTCCAATCAAAAATGAATCTATGTTCTTCTAATTTTTTGCGGCGAAAAGTACAGTATATTTCAAAATGTTCTAAACTAGTTCGAATTAGTCATAAATGCCTTTTAGTCTGTTACTAAACTTCGCCTGAGTTTTCAAAAGATGCTACAAATTTCTGATTGATTAACAATGAATATATCTTCTACATTTTTCAATCGACGATCAAAAAAATTTCAACATGTCCAATACCGGTTTGATATAGTTCTGAACACCTTTCAGTCTGTTAACAAACTTTGTTCAAGTTTTCTGAAGATGCTGCCAATTTTTGACTAAACCACAAATGAATATCTCTTCTTCTAAATTTTTTTCTGCGAAAATCACACAATATGTCAACATGTTTTAAACTGGTTTTCATTAGTTCTGAATACCTTTCAGTCTGTTAACAGGCGTCGCTCAAGTTTTCTGAAGATGCTGCCAATTTTTGAATAATTCACAAATTATTATATCTTCTTTTAAACTTGCCCAGCGAGAATTAACAAATGTTTCAACATTTTCTGTACTGATTTAAGTTATTTCTAAATTCCTTTTATTCTCTACCCAAACTTCCTAAAGTTTGCCAAACCTGCTTTAAATCTCTGACTAATCAAGAAGAAACATGTCTTCTTCTAAATTTGTCCAGCCAAGATTATACAATATTTCAACAGGCTCTAAGCTAGTTTAGATTAGTTCGAAACAGTTTCAAGCCTGGAATCAATCTTCCTTGATCTTGTAGCAGCTCCTAATACGCTCAAGTCTCGTCCACAAGTAAGTAGATATAGTTCTAAACTCGTTCAGAAAAGTTCATACAATACTTTAACAACGTTTAAACTTGTTTGGACCATTAATGAACGTATTCCAGCTAGTTTGGAAAAATCTTGCCGGTAGAAACCCAGAATTTCATAAAATAAATAGCACTCCAGATAATAAAAAGCACCTCATTACTTAAGGACTCATTCTAGCACCCCTTAATTATTGCGCTTCTAAGACTGCGAGCATCCAACATTCCTTCCGAAATGACCCTACGAACAGGGTTTCTGCATTAAGCAACGATATCAGGAACTGGGTCGTTTTTAGCTCAACCGTACTTTCGCACTAAGATTTTGCGAAAGAAACGAGAAGACAAGAATTAGTGTGGAGCCTTGGCGCGAAAAACACGACTTGGATGGTTGGTTGCGCAGAGGTCGACTCGTTACCTTAAGAGACTCGTTTCAAGCTTCTATCTCCCCGGGTCAACATTTTATCGCATGTTTTTACCTCAGCCCGAGATTTTTTTTCAGTCTACGGCGACTGCACGTGAGCGAGGCGATCTTAACCCCACCCGTAGTGCCAAGAGGCGACTTGCTTTATTTATCCGAGCAACTATCCGCGCTACCTGAGGCATGATGAAGGTATTCATAATCGCGAATCGCGGAATTTAGATTTTTCGTTGGCTTTTTTATTTCTTAATTGCGATGCGGACTCTTTTAGTTTTCAACTTAATAGGAGCTCTTGCCTGCTGATGCTTTAAATTTCCACGTAACCGCTGGATCTCTGTGAACCAATGGGGAAATGACGAAACAGGATTTTAATGAATCAACTTGTCTGAGTCCCTTGAGGGCTTCTTTCAATGGGTTCTAAATATAACATGACAGATTTTAACTGGTTTGCATTGAATTTGGATAAATTGCACTTCGAGGAATATGTTCTAAAGTATTTTTCACCTTTTGGGAACTGGTTGAAATTTAATGGAAGCTTATTATAGGAAGTTGGAATCCAAGAATATGGCGTATTTTTTCCTTCAACATTCTTCTTTAAAATTAGCGGTAGAATAAAAATCAATAAATAATTTTTGTATAAAATAACCAATGCTAACAACTATTATGGACGACGAAAGGACATTTGATTTTATTTGGTTATGGTGGACTCGCAACCCAAAAGCAAAAGGATTAGTTTGATTCTTAAACCTAACTTGTTACTAATTTAATCATCTCGTACCGAATGACACTTCCCATAGAAAACATTTTATAAATTTTGGATAAAAATTAAGAGAATTAATCATTACAGATTTCTCAAAGTAACGGATTACAAGTTTTCTGTATGAACAGCCACCCTCACCCTTTGACCTACCATAACAAAATAGTGCTAGATCCCCACTTACTGTAGATAATTTATGGTTTTCAGAAAAGATAAGACAAGGGACTTGAAACTAATTGAAGTTTGTAGTATTTAAGATGATGCGAAGGTCAAAGTGTTTGTTTTCTTCAACTAATACAACCGAAACCAAACTGACAAGCTCGGAATCAACAAACTACACACTTTGACTTTCGAATTACTTTCCAAGTTGGCCCCAAGTTCAAGGTGAACAAGGTCGTTGGTCCCAAATTGGCCCCAGATTTGTGTTGCCCAAACGTGGTAGAAAAATAGAACAAAACAATCATGTTCTGCATGATTTTTGAAATTTCAACTCGATTTATCCATTATTTGACCTCGTGAAAATTGACT
>JAWWLR010000003.1:608285-619004 GCA_035041075.1 Acraspis erinacei
ACAATACTTTTACGCGTTCTCGAGCGCTCGTCCCCTTATTGCATCCGACCCCTCGATTGTTGTTGAAGGGCTATATTTTTTTCAAGCATTATCTTTAAAAATAAAAAGTAATGGTAGCTTAGAAAATAAAACATTTGCAGATGCCAGTTTAGATAATTAATATGTTAATAAAAAACTTTTAAAGCATAAAAGAAGGTACTGATACAAAAAAAGATGTTATTTAAAATACACTGGAACCTCGATTTATACAACTCAGCTGATGCAATTCAGACGATAAGAGTGCTGCCCTCATACTTTTTGTCACGTTTGACCAAACATCACCGCGAAAAAGTAGTTGACTAAAATCGAGGTTCCAGTGTAATTTGAATTTATTCCAAAGAGCAAAAGCCATCTACAAAAATACCTAATTGTCATTATTTTTTCATGTTTGCAGAGACCAGAAGCCAAATGTCCGACAATGGCCAATGACATGAAATACAAAGGTACGCTGAATTAAATGAATAAATAAATAATCCTTTTTTAAGAATATGTTTTGCAAAAAAATTACAAGCGCATTGTTGTCGCTCTTCCTCACTTTAATTGGGTAATTGAAAAACTCGGTAAAAATAATTTCACATTATTGTGAATAATAAAACTGAGGAAAGCGTAAAATTTATTAATATAAAATCTTATAGTTTAAACAAAAAGAAATATATTTAGTAGATTTAAAATTAGTATTTAGCATGGGAAAAAGTAACTTTGTTGTCAAATATTAACGAAGGGTTGTATTTTTGCAACAGATGATACATTACAATTTTTCAATATTTTCTTTGTATTATTTAAAATAAAATAATTATTCTTAATAACGAAAACTTACTCATAAAGATAAATTTTGAACAAAAAGTAATATATTTTTAAGCAAAAAGGGAATTTTCAACAAAATAGTTTAATTTTCAAGCAAAAAGTTTATCTAAAAATCAAAGCACAAATCTTCAATCCAATAATAGAGTTTTCAACCTAAAAGATGAGTTATCTAAGAGAAAGAAAATTCTTTAAAAAAGAAGATAATTTTTCGATAAAAAATATAATATTTAAATTTACAGTTCAAACAATAATTTTCAATATGAAAAACGAATTTTGGATTATGCAAAGAGCTTTCAACCAAAAAGATTATTTCTTAACAAAATACACGAATTTTCAGTACAGTTTTTGATTCAGAGGAATTTTCAACCCAATAATTAAATTTTCCACCCGAAAAATCAATTTTCAGAAATAAAAGAACGAATTTTCGAAAAAATACTGAAATTTTCAAGTAAGATAATAAATTTAAATATAAAATAATGACTCTTTAACAAGATGGAATTAATGACTTTTAACTAACTATTTGAATTTTCTGCCAAAAATATGAAAATTTTCCAAAAAACTTAATATTTGACAATATAGAATCATATTTAATATAATAGTTAATTTTTTTATTAGAAAAATTAATTTTCAACAAAAAAGAACGTAATTTTACAAACACAAAAGAATTTTTAAGCTAGAAGATTAAATGTCTATAAAAAGCATAAATTTTCGATCTAAAATAGAATAGTTACATTCTTAGTTAAAAAATAATAATTTTCAATTTAAAAGACGAATTTCCAATCAAAGAAATGAATTTTCAGCCAAAAAGATTATTTTCTAAGAAAATGCATTAGGTTTTATTTCAATTTTAAAGTTTGGAAACAATATTTAAATAGTTATATTTTTAAGCAAGGTAATTATTTTAAAAAACACAATAATCTCTCTTCAACAAACAAAAATTTAACCAAATAATTGAATTTTCAACCTAAAATATAAATGATTTTTCAAATAGTTTTTCAAACAAATAGATTAATTTTTAAGAAAATAGTTAAATTTTCAACCAAACAAAACGCTTCTTAACCAAAAAGATTTAATGTATAAAAAACGTAAATTTTTGACAAAAAATGGAACAGTTAAATTATCAGTCACAAAAATAATTTTCATTAAAAAAAAAAGATTTTGTTTAAAGAAAATAGTGTTCAACTAAAAAGACATATTTTCAACAAAATATGTACACAAATTTTTATTGCAATACAATTTCTAATTTTTATAGAAATTTTCAATCCAATCGTTAAATGTTCAAAAATATTGAGAAGCTAATTTTTATGCCAATACTTGAGTTGTCAACCCAAAATGTATTTGCTTTTTTAGAACATTTAAATTTTGTAAAAAACAGATGCATTTGAAACAAAATATTTAAATTTTCAACTAAACAGAAGAATTTATTACCAAGAAGATAAAATGTCTAGGAAAAAGATAAATTTTCGACCAAAAATTTAGTATTTAGTTACATTTTTAGTCGAAAAAATTAATTATTAATAAAGAAAACTTATTTTCAATCAAAGGAATTAGTTTTTTACGAAGAAGAATCTTTTTCTACCAAAAAAAATTTATTTTGAACAAAATAGATTAATTTTCATCTAAATTTCGAATTTTTCAACGAATTTTGAACCTGAAAGTTAAAACTTTTTGCCAAAGAAATGAATCTTCAACCCAAAGGGTGAGTTATTAACCCAGAGAATTATTTTTCTATCACACAACACTAAGTTTCAACAAAATACTAATAAATAAGTACTAATTGAAGTAGATAAATGTTAAACTAAACATATAATAGTTACATTTTAAGGAAAGTAATTAATTTTCAACTAAAATAATGAATTTTCAACTAAAAGGATGAATTATGAATCCAAAATTATACATCTTCTACTAAAATAAGTAAATTTCGACTAAACAAAAGCATTTTCTAACAAACTTGAGTACCTATATATTCGGTTAAAAAATGTATTTAAAAAAACAAAATTTTTCAACAAAATAAGTAAATTTTCAGGCCAAAGTAATTTTTAACTAAAATAACGACTCTTCAACAACAACAAAAATGAATGTCTAACCATAGTTGAATTTTCAACCCAAAAGGTGAAGTTTATACTAAAAAAGGATAAAAAATAGAATAGATAAATTTTCAACCAAATAGTTAAATATTCAGCCAAATAGTTAAATTTCGACCAAAAAGATTATATCTTTATCAAAAAATATCAACATTCGGCCAAAAATATTATAATTAAGTTTTCAGTAGAAAAACAGTAAATCTATCAATGCAAAACTAATTTTTAATCTAAGAAATGAATTTCCAACCAGGAAGATTATTTTTTAACAAAATACATGAATATTAAAAAGAATTTTTAAAGAAATTTTTAACCTAATATTTAAATTTCCAAATAAAGAAATAAATTTTTAACCAGAAAGGTAAATTAGTTACCAAGAAGATTAATATTCTATCACAAAAGACAAATTTTCAACAAGGTATAGAAAATTTTTAATAATACCTGAATTTTCAACTGTAGAAGATTGATTTCCAAAAAAACATGATGTAGTTAAATTTTTTACGATTGGCTAAAATTGTCCAAATTCAATCAAATTTTTATATTCTAAGCATAATTCTGGGACGAATATAAAATTAAAACGATTATTTAACGAAAAACTAATTTAAGTACCCTGAAAATTCCAGATTTTTGGTTTTATTTCTAAGAGGTATTCATCTTGAAAAATATGGAAAATCTCTAAAGTTTCAAGTTTTTAAGTAAACTCTGTCACATTACGTGATCAAAATGAAAATATAAAAGAATGGTTATTTTTCATTTATTGTAAAAATACCCTTTTCACAATTTCTCATCAATAAATTTGCTTGTGCTCTTGTCAAATATAAATTGAAATACTGATTTATACTTGTATGCATAATTCTGAATAAAATAAAATATTACAGTATAGATCAAATTCAAATAGTCGAATTTAATTCTGGTAATACAGTGTAATCTCGCCTATTTGAACGGCCTTGAAATGTACATGTTCGATAATTAAAAGGCAGGAGGGAAGCCCAACTCCTCCGTGACCTTCAGGTTATTTTTTTCGCACGACGTTCATTGGCTGCCCCGGCCTGGTATCCATGCGCGCGCAATATGTACTCCATTCGAACCGTCAAGGGCTCCTGCTCTTCGGGCCTATTTTTAATTTGTCAGCCACTGATGCGACGGTGAGCGTAGAAGGACCTTGGTGGGAGTTATAGGAACTGCGCGAATTCAAATAAAACTCTATGGAAGACTTGAAATAGGCAACATTTAAAATAGGCGAGATTTCAAATAGGCAAGCGCTGTACTTTGAAAATGATTTTTTAAATGCTTTTAGTCATCAAAAAAATATTAAAAGTACTGTGACACATAATCACACAAGCGGGCAGTCATATTCTATTTTTAAGTTGAATACAATTAGTACAATTATTTCGAAAATAATTTGGAATTTTTCTTTTTCACTTATAGCCAATACATGGCGAGACGTTGGCGACTCCTACTCTCGGAATATTTACTGAGATTGGCTGAACGATGACGCTTGGCTTTTTCGTCCAGACGAAGACGTCAAGGAGTCAAATTGTGAAGAAGGATCGAACAAATTATTTTTTATGGGGATTTCGAGTTCGATTGATTGCCATTAATGATCTTCCAGCGTGATCGAAAAATGTCAGGTTTCACAAACTGTGAAAGAGTGTAGTGTAAAATAAAAAAAAATTAATAAATAAACTATTGGGTTGTGCATGTAAGATATGCGTATTGTGTGTTTCAAATATACGTACACTGTTCAATTTACTTGCATGTAGTGTAAAATACGTAAATTATAAAATATTCCGTATGGAGAACGAAAACTTGTAACGGATCCAAGTTCCTGTACGAAAAGCATTGGCGAAATTCGTAAATTATGCAATAGAAGGACGAGGATGCTAGTTAAAAATAATTGTAAAAATTGTGTAAAAACAGGAATGAAAGTATACTGCAGCAGTTTCAGATAATAATCAAATGTTTTTATTTTGCTTTTCTGAGTTTCTTTATTATTTGAGCTAGGTAAAAAGATATTGACAATGTATATAGGTAAATTTTTTGTAGAGGAACCAAGTAAAGGTGAATCGATGGAGCCATAAATTAAAACCGATAATATGAGGAGAATTTAAATTAATAGTAGATAAGGGAGGCATCACATATTACGTATCATTGTTTTCTACCCTTTTCAGCCATTAAGAAAAAAAATAATTTTAATAATAATAATAATTTAATAAAACAATTTCAAATAACTAGTTATTTTTTAAAAGTGCTAGAACACTAAAATTCGAACACAAATTAAATTGATATTAATATATCTTTTACAAGATTATAGAGAAAAATACATTTTTGAACATTTCATATATATCAAAAAAGAATCTAGAAGATTTTTATTTTATAGGATTTTACAAAATAGCACGAAAAATCCGAGTATTTTTAAAATAATTTCAGGAATTTAAGAAGTTTTGAAGAAATCGAAAAATATTTGACAAATTGTCAGAAATGTTACCCATTTTTTAAATATTTTAAATCTATTCTCTACCGTCTTAAATTCCTTAAGAAATATGTAGCTCACTCGAATTTTTCTTCAAATAAAAAAAAACTAAAATGAAAACAAAAAAATGTCAAAAAATGCCTTCTGATCTTTTTAATTTTCCCATGAACTTTAGGAAAATTTGTTTATTGTCTTGAAACTTTTCGAAATTTGTTTAAAGCTTCTGAAGTTTTTTTTTTTCTTTAAAAATCTTTATTTCTAAAATCATTTAAAGTTTAAAATTCTCTTTTAATCTACTCAATTCTTTTAAATGTCTGTTGGATTCGTTTGAAACGTTGAGAAACCTTTTTTAATTTTCTCTTGAAGTTCAGTTTTAAATTTAAAAGCATACAAAATTTGTACACGAAACATCAAAAAATTTTGTTCAATTTTCTCAATTCCTCTAAAACTCCTAATCTTTAAAAGTTATTCAATTTTGTCCTGAATTTTTCTTAATTTCTAATAAATTGAAAAAAATGGTTTTAAAATCTTTTAGATTCTTCTTTGAAAATTTAAGGAATCTTTGGAAATGTTTGGTAATGTTTTTAAATAGTCGTTTAAAATTAATTGTTCAAAATAAAAATAATTTATTTTTCCTAGGAACCTAAACAATTTTTTTCATTTTCTCTCAACCGTTCAAAATTCTTAAAAAAAAACTTTACGAGTTTTAATTATTTTGAGTCGTTTCAAAACTTCTCTCAAACTTATTTGAATTCCTTGTTAGATAATTTAGTGTTGCAAAATTGTCAAATATCACTTTGAAAACTTTTACACATTTTTTTAAATTCCAAAATGTTGAAAAAGATTTAATCTCAAAGTTTGTATAGTTTTGAAAATGCTTTTAATTTTTGTTTTTATTTCTTCAAAATAAGTTTTTGCCTAAGATTGAATTTTTCTTATCCCTTTGAAGATGTAAGAAAGTTTAAAAATTATATTTTGATAGAGAAATGTCAAGAAAATAATTATTTATTTTTATTAAACAATCATTCACAATTGAATTTTTCTCTTCTATCTATAATATTTCGAAAAACTTAGAAATAAATTTCATGATAAAGTATAATTATTTGTTTGCCAATTTCGATATACAGAGTTGATGGTGTAGAAAATTCATAAAATAAAATGTCACATTTTAGGGTCAAAATACATCCCTCCGCCCACACACAACAGACCGAAACGAAGCACGAAATCCAATCCCCTTTTTTAATTTTACATAATATGTGAACGCTCCCAAGACCGTTATATTTTCATGAAAATTCGGTTTTAAAGATTTATACTCAACTGAACTTGTCCAGCAAAAATAAGGATGCTTTTATAAAAAATTGTGAAAGAAAAAAAATGTTAAAATAGACCAGCCAATAAAGTCTCGCTTTTTCTCTTTTTTACAAAAAAAAAACCTAACGCGTAATACTAACCATATAGAAATTATCTAAAATTATTTACAGTGTCGGCTTTGAGTCAATTTTCATCACTGGACATTTGTTGTCCATCCAGATCTAAGCGCACAGGATCTAGGTGAATTTAATTACCTGAACTTTTAAGACTGGACGTGCGGTCTCGCACGTCCGTCAGACCGCACGGCCACCTTAGCGTCAACATTTTATATTCCTGTTTCAATTTATTTAAAGTTATTTAAAACGCAAGGTATCGCACACAAATGAGCTTTAGCTTAATTCAGATACACCACAGAAAAATTGTACGTGCCGATTATCTGTCATTTGAGAAAAAAGAGTGAAATTAGTATGGAAGCATGGACAGACCGCACGCCCATATGGAAATGAAAGTTGATAAAATTTATTAATTTCTTAAAACTTGAAAAATAGAAATCACTTCCATACTTAATGGTTAAAAGGATATAGAATATTCGAAATAAGAACGTTTGTCAATTATTTCGTACCCCAATTGCGTTAGCGTAATAAAGTGTTCATCTTCGTAAACGAAAAAGAAGAGAAATAAATATTTTTCAAGAATTCAACAATCCTCCAGTGACAGGTTCGAAAAATATGATTAGAAAACAATGAAATGCTTATAGTAAAATCGAATTTTCTTTCAGAAACTGAATTTTTCCATATTGTTCCATTGCTGTCTCGGGGGAATGTTTACTCTTGAAAAACAAAGAAGTGAAGCGAAGGGAATCGCACAAAGGCATAAACCAAGCAAGAATATTACTGGAAAGGTAGCGTAGCAAAAGAAAGAAAAATCTTCAACCGCTTTTGTATATAACGTACCTTTAGGCGTCAATCTAGAGAGTGTATAGAGGACAAAACTGAATAAATTGTATTATATGAAAAGAATTGAATAAAACCATTGATCACAATCGTGGTTAAGTATTATTTATATCCTTTCCTATCCTATCCTCCCTAATGCTTTCTGAAAAATATCATTAAGCAACTGTTTTCAGTTTGTTGTTTTAATTTTCTGGAACTTTTTTAATCA
This sequence comes from Acraspis erinacei, assembly GCA_035041075.1. Classification (NCBI taxonomy): domain Eukaryota; kingdom Metazoa; phylum Arthropoda; class Insecta; order Hymenoptera; family Cynipidae; genus Acraspis; species Acraspis erinacei. The sequence continues at coordinate 616,155 of JAWWLR010000003.1, forward strand.
AAATTTCATAATAAGAAATTTTAATTCTGAATATTTGTTTTAGAGAAAATTTGAATTGTGAATCATTCCTGATGAGCAAGACAGCAATTCTGTTTTTAAGTATTTGGCAACGTATTTTGAAAATTATAAAGTTATTCTATCCATACCTCTTTTACAATGTTAAATTTATTGAGCTAAACTTTGTAAATTTAAAGTTTAAATATTTCAAAATAGGTCGAAAAAGAATCTGGAAGATTTTACGATTTTGTTTTTTAATTTTTACAGGACTTAAATTTAAAGTTATAGCATACATTTTTTTAAGATACCAGGAGAAAATCCAAGTTGATTTTTTATTTTTAAAAACGTAATTTCAAGATTAACCAATTTTAAACAAATTGTAAGTTTTTAAAATTGGCAAACAAAAGATTTACAAGCTTTTGAAGAATTGAAAAATGTTTCGAGAGTATAAAAAAATGTCTTGAGTACTCTCGAAAATTTTTAATGATTTTGTATTTTGGAAAATCTATTTTACTTGCAGTGATTTCTTAATTCTTCAAAAAGTATTCTGAAATATTTGTATGCAATTTTTTTAATTTTACGGAAATTTTTTAAAATTCTAGAACAAAAATTATAATCACGTTAAAAAATATTTAGAAATTAAAAAAAATTTTAAGCAATTATAGTTTTGCAAAAATATTTTTAAAAGAGTAGATCCTTCAAAATTTAAAAGATTTTGAAAGATTTCTCAAATATTCAAAAACGAATCTGGAAGATTTGAACACAATCTTAGGAATAATTTGAATCAGTTTAACAGATATAAAGGATTTTTTGAAAGTTTGAATAGATTTAAAATAAGTATTATAATAAATAAATTTTTCCAAACGTGAATTTTCTCGAGGAAATTTTGGAAAATATATTTATTTAATTTTCAAGCAAAATTTTTATTTGGAATTGAAAATTATAGCATTTTCTAAAAAGAATGTATGTTTTTAGTTAAACATTAAACCTGTTTGTTAACATTTAATGTACTTTGCTAAAAACGTTTTTTTTGTCGAAGATTAATCATTTAAGTTAAAATTTAATTTTTTCTTCAATATCATATTTTTGGTTTGAAAATTGAACTATTTGGTTAAGGATTAACTTTATTGTTGAAATTTTGATTTGAAATATTTAAAATGATCAAAACCTTTTTGAATTTCTATTTCTTAGAAAAATTAGGTTTACTTATATAACTTTAAAAAATGAAAAATAAAACCTGTTAATTTTTGAAAATGATCATAAATCAAGATTTCCTGTTTTCACTAATTTTAAATTATGGATTAGCGTTTTACTTCGAAAATTAAAAAAACTATTTTTAATAAAAAATCACTAGATTTCAAAAATTGAAAATTTGTTAACGCTTTACTTTTTGCCTTTTTTAAATTTGTTAACCAGATATTGATAAATTCAATCAAAAATCAGTATATTTCTAAGTTTGATGATTTTTTAACAATTCAGGGTTACCATATTTAAGTTACCAATATTTTTTTATTATAAAAGCCAAAGACCGTATCATTTAAAAAAAGATTTGTAATCTTTAAACTATTTTGGATTCTGTTAGTGTTTATTGTCAGGATTTAAAAAGAAAATCAGTGAATAATTTTTAATGATTTTTATTAAAAATAATAAAATATACATGTTTATAAAATTGCGGATTATATTAAGGTTTTTTAACAAAAATTGACATTTTTATTAAAAAATTATGTTTTAACGACTTTTTAGATAAAATATTTAAATTTAAAAAAAATTAGATGTGCTATTTTTACCAGAAATCAACACCTTTAAATTAAAATCATCATAAAGATTCCAAATTCTTAACAATTTTATGTTATGTTAGGGTTTTCCTTCGTAAATGCTATTTTTAATAAAAAAATATTAGATTTAAAAAATTCATAATTTATAACTATTTTACGGTACTTTAAGAGAGAGAGTTTGTTTCAACTTCCGATTAAATTAGGTCGTCGTGAGCAGAATTTTTAAATAAAAAGTCTATATACGACTCCAGCTGCCAGTACTTGTTGCCATTTTTTTTCGTTAAAATTTGACTACTGGAATGGACTATCAAATCTATTTCAATCATGCCGCAAAATTAATTTTTAACCATTTTTTTTTATTAATTTTGTTATTGATCCTTTGCCAAAGGATATTGACGCAGCCAGCCAAATGTGAGGTTTACACGAACGTTCTGTTATAATCTATAAATGATGATTAACGTCAAGCAAGTGGTCTTCCATTTCTGCTTTCAATCACATCGGAATGCATGCAGTTTCGCTTTGGCTTCGTGATTAATGGGTAAAATTTAGAATTCATTGAATACGAATGATTCAGCGGGGTAGAAACACAGAAAATGTGACTGTGACGAGGTTTAACGGATCGATAGAACAAATAATTTCACGTGTCCACCAATCTGGAAAATCGCTGCCTCACGGGACACGAGCCCGAAATTTGTGAAAGGCAATCTAACAAAGATGAATAATAGTACATGATACGAGTTTTCAGAGGGCGAAAATGTATAAAAAAAAATCTCATTGATCCTAACTTGAAGCAATGAAAAACAAAAATTTGATAAAGTTTTGTGCGACAGACCTACCGCCGTGAAGGGCAAAAGAGGGTGGTCGTAAAAAGGTTCACGTTCATAATTCAGGGTACCGCGTTCATAACTGAAACATTTCAGCTCACGAAACGGAAATACAGTGTGTCGAGCAACCGAGGCACAAGCTCCTCCGGAAATTTATACATTTTTTAAAATAGCAGGAGTTGGAATGTGGTTCGTTGGAAAAATTGCAAAGAGTATCCGGAAAACAATGGTTGATTTAATTCAAAACCTAATAC
>JAWWLR010000003.1:661694-672304 GCA_035041075.1 Acraspis erinacei
TTTTAATGGTTTTACTCGACACGCCGCGCGGACAAAAATGTAGGACTCAGCGGCGTTTCTGAGAAAGGCGAGCCGCATTAACTCTTTTCTGAAGGTCTGCACACAAAAACTTATATTTTGCAGAAAATTGTTGCAAAAAGGTATTATAAAACTAATAAGAATTTGTATGTATACATACATTAACTTATATAAAACATATAAAACATATAAACATATAAATCTTTTTCACTTAATTTTAATTAAGGTTACCCTTAAATAATAAGTCGAAATCTCGGAGCAGGTCTTCTGTTGATTGAATTACAGTAAACGGTGGATCGTGGGCATTCCTAATGAGATCGATATATATCTGCGCAGTTTCTATTAGCTCCGTTTTTTTCTGAGCATAAGTTCCAAAATTTCTATCACATTGACAGTAGGAATGTCCGCGAACCGAAAATACGCGCCAAATTGCTACATTAAGTTCAATCGATAGAATTGTTAAAAAGGTAGGTACAGTGTAGTTTCTATTTTGGCCTGAAGCCGCGCCTGAAAAAAGGATTATTTTTCAATTCACTAACGGATGAAATTCTCGTTGTATGGAATGATGAAGAAAACTGCAAACTGTGTTTGCACCCTTTTTAGCAATTCCTTCGAGATGGGATACATGTAACTTTTGTCGCTGTTATGAATATGAACATTGAAAAGATAAAGCCATAGTAATCTTCGATAAAATTGATCAGACTCGGGTATTTTCGGAAGTGGTAGATTTTGTGCGTAATCAAACTCACAACATAAAGCATTTTTTCTGATAAAAATTCCTTTTCTAAAGCTAAATATTCCTTTGCATTCTTCTTGTGATAAATAATTTCCGGGGACACTACAGACTTATTCTCACTTTCATAACAATATTTGCAGAAATCTGTACCAGGCAGTTTGATCGCGAAAGGCAAATTCCGATTAAAATATGTGTTATAAGTCGTTTGTTCTATTGCAATGTATTCCTCCTGCAAGACTAATTGAAAAAAATCGATGAATAAATCGTATAGCTTCTTTAAATTTAATTTCGAGTTTTTTAAATAGTTCAAGGAAGTAGATTCTCTTTTGTAATGTGATTTGCGGTGCGGTAAACTCTCACAATGTATTTTAATTAAATCCTTCATATCATTTGTTAGTTTCACAATTTTACTATCATGTTTTCCCCTGTTATCACCTAAATCTAGTTTTAGTAAAATTTTTCTTTGTATAGTATCTAATCTTTTATATCCTACACGAATCGCGTCACTCAGAAACTTTTTACATATCACAATATTTTCATCATCTTTGGGAAACCCATAGTCCCATATTATTAGCCGACGTTTTATAGTATTTTTTACGCTTAACGGATCTCGGCATTTCTTTAAGGTACTTAGAAAAATATTTTGTTTATGGTAGTCGCTAAGCCCCCAAAAATCAGAAAAAAATTTTTCTTGTTCTTTGATCCCTATTTTTTCGTGGCATTTTCCGGTTTTACAACAGGAATGGACGTGAATAAAAGACTTGGGCTCTACTCGTTTTCCAGTTCTTGATTCATACTCTTCACCCAAAAAGTAATTGATGGAAAAACATGTATGACTAACATTTACCCCGGAAAAAATATATCTTTTTGAATTTTTTATGTTACAGAAAAATAAGAAAATCTCTCTTACTCTGAATCAGTGAGAAGTTCGTCACCAAATCAAATCATTAAGGATCTCCAGTAAAAATTCCTACTAATTTCATTTAGTGACCATCATTTCACTGATTCAGATTAAAATAGATTTTTCTTACATTTTTGGAAAACTATGACTTTTAATTTGTCGAATTTTCGTATAAATTTTTAAATACCTTATTCTTTCTAATTTTTCGAATATTTTCTTTCCATCCTTCCTCGTTTCTTGTTCTTTTTCGGCCTCGAGGTTTTGACAAAACTGGTGCCATTTTTTTGAATAAAATATATTAACCAGATATTAACAATACCAAAATTTCACATTTGAGAAACGACTTTCTTATTTTTAAGACGTTACACTTTCCTTGTGAAAAACTATTAGAAGTTATATTCTTCAAGCACTCTTCTAATGCACATATTTTTTCTTAGAAATTTTACGTTTAAGAAATTTTCCGCGAAATCATTGAACATTGTAGGTAAAGCAAGAGGAGAAGAAAGAGGAAATGAAAATAATATGTTTTTACTGAAAGAGATATCATAATAATATCTCTTTTTTATGTGAGTTAATGTATGTATACATACCAATTCTTATTAGTTTTATAATACATTTTTATAAAAACTTTCTGCAAAATATAAGTTTTTGTGTGCAGACCTTCAGGAAAGAGTTACTGCGGCTCGCCTTTCTTAGAAACGCCGCTGAGTCCTACATTTTTGTCCGCGCGGCGTGTCGAGTAAAACCCTTAAAACATCGTAGTTTTTCAGCAGCTAGTCCAATTGACGTAAAATTTTATAAAAGACTTATTTGGACCCTTATGAACATTTCAGATGCTGGAAGTTTGTTCTAGCTTAAAATTACGTCGATAGACTTTGCGATTATAAATATTCAAACGATATTTATGAAACTATTAAGAAAAAAATTATTAACTTTTTTTATACAAATAAATATCAATTTTAATATCACTAACAGTTTCATAATAGTCTAATAAATTATTGTTTCAAGTTTGAAGTCAAAATATTGAAAACTTTCGGATATAGAACGTGTTAAATTGAAAAAAAAACACTGAAAATCGTCGTTTCTCAAAAACCATGCTTTTTTCAGTTATTTTGGAAACTACAAAAGTGACAACTTTTTACAAAAGGAAAAAAATATGCGCAATTGAATTTCCTATAAGAATATAGGTTTCAAAACTAAGAATTTTAATTTTTCAAAAAAATGGGTCAGGGGCCAACAAAAAGCTCCAAAATAATTGTATACCTCCTTATACGATGCAGCGATTCAATTAATGAGTGGTCCAGAATTCGACGAAGCCTTCAAAAAATTACTATCAATCATGATTCGCGGGCTATACGCCCGAAAAGTTTCTTAAGAGAAGGAAATAACTTCTACAAAATTAGGTCCAGCGATGATCGTTTAGTTCGAATTATTCGGATTGCTCTGTATTGCCTAAGACTACCACGATCAGATTCAGTTAAAAAAATATAACCTGCTGGGTAATCTGTATTTAAAGACCAATGATTTTGAGAAGGAATTTCAAAAAAGGTTCCTGTGCGCTGCGTTTCAGAAGTTCCCTATCAAAATTTATGAGGAAATTTCGCAGTTTCTTATCTCGACACCCAATCAGCGAATGTTGCACTCTGCACTCGAAATGAAAGCGAGAAAATTGCAATAACCAGAACCTGTTTTCAAACGAAAATAAAAACAAAGTACCCACTCCACCGGAAGTGAAGGATACTTGAGCAAGGCGTCTCGGGAGCAAATCGATTTTCCTGCAGACGACGAATGGGTCGGCGTTTTCTAGTGCTCTCTAATCGTACCCCAGAGGAGTGGTGAACGATGGCACTTTACACTATATGCGATTCCTCGGCACGTTTTGCACATTTGATCCCATTCGCGAGTAACCGCTGCTAGGGAAAGTTTATATTAATCGTATTACACTTGCTTGAATTACATGGCGCACTTGCTGCCTGAGGTTATGAGGGCCGGAAGTTCCCAGAGCTAGTGGCATGTTGACCAAAAACGTCTCCTAATTTCTCGTAAGCAAAAAGAGGAAAGATAAGTGGGATAGTAATTTTTATGTTATGTACTTTTTTTTAGTAGGGTGCGTGAGAAGAATAAGGGGAATAAAGGCAAGTGAGAGGCAATGAGTGAAAGAGTGACAAGAGGGGTGAGTAGGGGAAATTATAAAGTAAGGAATATGAAGAGAGAGGAAGTAGGTGAAGTTGGGGAAACGCAAAGAGATGAAATAGGGGAAATGAATTTCTTGCATTAGTTTGAAGTCCTTAGAATGCAATGAATTATCTGAAATACTTCAATTCTGTAAACTCTCTGAAATATCTAAATTCCTTAAACTCATGATGCCCCTGAATTTAAAAGATTTTGAAATAATTCTGAGCATCAAAAAGAATTCAGAAGAATTGAATGATTTAGTGAATTCAGAACAGTTGTGTAACCAAAACTTAAAAATTGAAATTTGAAATATTAGAAAGTTTGTACGCATTTATAAAATTAAATTAAATTTCTGTTAAGGGTGAACAGGACATGATAGGCATTTTCAGGACGTGGAATCTGGTGAGAAATCTCACACAAACTACTCAATCATTTAGGAAAAGCCTGGGCTGGTCAACAGGGATTTACTCGGAAAAGCGTTGCACGTGTGCCATTTGAGGAAGAATCTTTTTATCTTGTCGCTTTCTGAACGTTTTTCCTTGCCTAAGGATTTCAGCTCTCTGAGAATCTTCGAATCATTAGACAGGGATATTAGTGAGACGACCAGCTCTTCTAGCCTTTACTTAGAGGAAACCTGATGATAAGTTTCTTTTTTATCAGAAAAAAATAACCGCTCGATCACCGCTCTTTTATCTCCTTATTTGTCAAGATATCTGGTTCTTCATGCAATCGATTTGTTCTAGCTTAGCCATGAAGACAAAACGCTACAATTTGTAATAAAAAATTGACTTTTTGGCGGATTCTTTGAAGTGAAAATCGAAATCGGTTCTGAAAACATCAATGTTGGTGTAGTATCACTACCAAATTGAAAACCTTGGATTTGTAGTTCTAGTCGGAGTTGGTTTGACTTCCCTTTGGATTACGCCTCTCTATTTTTCTCTTATTTTCCCATTTGTAACTTGTTCCTTTTCTACTTTCCACGAGACAATCAATTGCAGTGGGTAGTAAGAGCGATCCCAAACAGTGAATTTATATTACACTCTTTCGTGTACCAGTCTTCGATTTTCGACCCTGCTGAAAGACAGATCGAAAGGGAAGAGAAGAATTACAATAGAAAGAGAAACATTTTAAATTTCAACTTTGTGCCAAAAGAAAGGGTCCCGTCGCCAATAAAAACATTAACTTTTCTTTACTCCACCTACATTTCCCTATTTGACCTCCCCTTCGCAATCCTTGACCAAATTCTTCTTTCTCTAATTCCCCCTCCGAACCCATCGTCTACCAACATTCCCCTTCCCGTACTTCCCTTTCTAGGTTCTTAATTCCTCTCCACTAATCACTCTCATTGCGAATAATTTCCTCTTCTTCGCCTCCCTACTTTTCTCTGATCCCCCTACTTCCCCTCCCCAACCTATCCATAACTTCCTCTAGTTCCCGCACTCTTATTTCTACTAAATTTCCCTACTTTCCTCCATTTCCTCCAATTTCCTCTGATTACCCTCCCCCCTAATTTCCTTTCCCTTTACCTACTTCCCCACCTTTCATTTTCCATTATCTACCTCAGTTTCCCTCATATATTTCCTCCACTTCCAATAATTTTATTTAACCTCACTTTGTTTTCTCTCACTTATTTTCTTCCCCTCCCCTCATTTCCCTTTATTTCACCTATTCTTATGATATAGTATGATCGAAATGGTAAAAAGCGGAAAGAATGCATATTTTTCAATTTGCTTTTCAGAAAACTTTTTATTCTCTTGAAACCTTTTAAAATTCTTAAAACTTTTCAAAGTTTCGTTTTGAAATTTCCAAAAACAACATTTTGTTCTAAATTTAATAAACGCTTAAAATTTTTTATTATTTTTGGAAAAGAATAATTTTCAACAAAATACTGGAATTTTTAACCGAAAAAATATTTTTTAATCACTTCAATTTATAAATAAAAACATTACATTTTTATCACAAGAGCCGATCTTTCTACATAATAGTTACATTTTTTTAACAAAACTATGAATTTTTTGATAATAGTGTTAATTTTAAACGTACAAAATACTATAATTCCCAACCAAATAATGAATTATTAATTAAAATTATGCATTTTCATACAAAATAGATTTTTTATCAAAGTAGTTCAACTCTTAACCAATTAGTTGAATTTTCAATAAAAAACCCAGTAATTGATTTTCTTATCTATTATCAACCGAAAATAAAAAAATTAAATTTGTAGTAGAAAAATAATGATCAAACTAACCAAAAACGAATTTTCAACCCAATAGATAAATTTTCAACCAAAAGAAAAATTAATTTGCAACCGATTACAGTTGGATTCAAACAGAAAAGGCGGTTTCTGAAAAAAATTGTTAGATGGTTAAAAAAATTTAATTTTAACTAAATAATTGTATTTTTAACCTTTTTAACCGATAAGCTGATATTTTGTCCTAATTTTCTAAATCTTCCTAACATATTTCAAAATGATTGTAATTTTTCATAAAAAATCATCATGCATTGTTTTCAAAAATCTCAACACAATACTTGTATTCTACTGTAATCTTTGAAAATTCACAATTTCCCAAACTTTAAATGTGATTCCCGGCTCGAATTTTTAGTTCTGGGATTTCCCGGTTTTATTCCAATTTTTTTTTTTTCGGTTTTTCCGATTAGTAGGCACCGAAAATTAATAGAAGAGGAAGGGAAAATAATCAAATAAATTTCTGTCACACTTTGGCAACAATAGAGAAACGGATGTATTCAGTTAAATAGAAGAGAAATTGATCAAATTGGATTGGTTTATACTATAATAGGGGAAAGAGAGTATAATATCTGGTTAGAACAAAATAGGATAAAAATAGAAATTCGGCGATACATTTCGAAAGAAAGAATTTCTTAACTAAAATAATTTTCTAAAATAAAAATTATTACTGCCATATTAAATTGAAATGTGAACACATTAAACGCTTAAATCACATGTTTCGAAGGAAACTCAAAATCAAGGAAAATTGTTAGGTTTTTGTAGCCCCAGGCAGAAATCCTTATAATTTCGGTCGAATGTCCGTCCATCCAACCCTTTTTCCCCATGAAAAGAATTGAGGGTGGGACCGTAGGGAAGAAAGAGGATAAGGGGAAATACGAAGTTTAGGACGTAGTAAAAGGAAGAGGAAATGAGAAGAGGGACACTAGGGAAAGTAGGAGGAAATGGGGAAAGGGGAAGTAGGGGAATAGAAGAGAAATGAGTGAAGGGAGCGTAGGGGAAGTTAGGGAAACAAGAAGAGGGAAAGTGGAGGATTTGCGGCGAAGTATTCGAAGAAAAGTTGTGGAAATAAAGGAAACACGAAGAGGGGATGTGAGGGAAAATGAGTGGAGTCAAGAAGTGAATGGAGAGCTAGTAAGGTAGTGCGGGTGAGTAGGGGTGGGTATGAATTGTCACCAAACTTCGCTTGCACAATCCTGAGACAATCCTAAATGTTTACATGGTGGCGGCTAAGGCGCCACCGGCGACAAAGCCGCCACCGATTAGCAGTTCCCGTGGAAGAAGCCGGCTGAGAAATCTAGTTTATAATTTAAAAAATAACTTGCTGTAGGAATCTTTCCATAGAAAATCAAAATTATATTAAATAAATTGTTTTCTTGTTTAGTTGAAAACTCTCCTATTTGACAAAAAATTTATTAATTATTTGCAGATTTATCACTTTAGCTTAGAAATCATCTCTTTGTTTGCACATTCGAATATTTCGTTGAAAAAATCTTTCTTTTTTTTATAAATTACAATTTTTAACTTAGAATGTATCTTTTCCATTTTTCGTCAAAAAATTATATTTTTATTTAAAAATTAATTTTTTGCAATTAAAAATTCAACTATGTTCCTGAAAATTCGTCTGGTTTGTTTAACCCTAACTGGTATTTATTTCAAATCGAAACCTTTTTTGCTTGAAATATCAACTAAAACATGTTTCATTGAGAATTAATTCTTTTTTGTTGAAAATGAACTACTTGGTAGAAAGTTAAAATCTGTTTAAAAAATTTGTTGCTATTTAAGATTCACCGTTTTAATTCCAAATTCAACTATTTTGTTGCAAAGTTTTACTATTTTTATAATAATTAAATTAATTATTTAAAAAATTAACTATTTGGTAAAAATTAACTTTACTGAGCTTATTTCTGAAAATGTAACTATATAATGTTTATTTTAACATGTATCCCTTGTAAGTTGAAAATTAAATTTTAGTCTTAACTTATATATATATTTTTTTAATACAACGATTTAGGCAAAAAATGCAACGATTTGGAAAATAAATTTACCATTTGGTTCAAAATTAACATTATTATTTAAAAAATTAACTGTTTCGTAAAAATTAACTTTTTGGTTGAAAAATCATATTTTCAGGTTGAAAATTTAACAGTGTTATTGAGCATTCTTTTCCTTAATTAATCTTTTTCTTGAAATGTAACTATTTAATGTTTATTTTAACATTTATCCCTTGTAAGTTGAAAATTATCCCTTAGGCTTAGCTTAAACATATTTTTTAAATACAACGATTTCTGCAAACAATTCAACGATTTGGTTAAAAATTAAACTATTCATTTTAAAAATCTCCATTTTGGTAAAAATGAACTTTGCTGTTGAAAAATTATATTCGCATGTTGATAATTCAATAGTTTCAAAGATAATTCCTGTTTTTGGCTTCAAAAGTCAACCATTTATTTGAAAAATCATGCATATTATTGAAAATTGTTCTATTTTGGTAAAGAGTTAATCTTCTCGGTTTTATATTCAACGATTGAAGTATTTTGTTAAAATTATCTCTTTTTCAGTGAAATTGAACCAGTTGGACATACTTTATTTTTATGATATCAATTTTTGTGTAATTTTTTCTTAAGAGCTTCAGCTTTTTTATTTAAAAATTAAACGCTATAGTTTAAAATTCGTCTTTTTGTGGAAAATCAAATAGTTAGGTTAAAAATTCAGCTAATTGTTCACCAATAAAAGCGTTTGTAAAAGTTTAATTAATTTCTTGTAAGTTTAACTGTAAGTTTGGAAATTCGTATTTTGACAGACAATTCATTTTCTCAATAGAAAATTCATCTTTGTAAGTTTAAAAGTTCACTATTTGGTTGAAAATTCGACTATTATTCGGAAAATCAAATATGCTTCCACTTAAAAGCTTAGGAATTTCAAACTTGAAAGGCCAAGTGTAGATTCTGTTCAATAAAAATTCTGAAAAAATTGAGGAATAATGTATGGTCAATTTCTGATCGATTTTTGCAATAATTTAGGTATATTGGCAAATGAAATCTATAAAAATACGAAAAAAAAAGAAAATAAACGTGAAATCCGTGCTCAGCCAATGACTACGTGAGTTTCGGAATTATGGGGGGTAGGGCATAATACCATAATAGAGTTGTCAACATAGAGGCTTGGGGGAGTGAAAATAGCTCAAAATTGGGAAAGTAGCATGACCCCTAAAGTCCCGTCGAAAAAAAACAAAGAAGAAACAAAGAATAAGAAGGACCAGTGGAGATCGAAAATGCATTTCACGATATTGTATACGGTTTTGTCGGATCTTAGTACATTATAATCGTATTAACAGCTCAACAAGTTCATGAAGGCTTCGAATTTGAAATAAATCTACCTCGAAATAGATGGGCGTGCACATAATACCTAGATTTCACCGAGGGTAGGCTTCCGGGTGATAACCATCTATGCTTGTTCGTGTTGAGCATCGCATGATAGTCATAGACACGGCACTCGAGAGACTGGAAGAGACAGAGAGAGGAGTGAGGACGAGAATGAGAGAGAGAGAGAGAAAGAGAGTGAGAGGTACGTTCGAAGCTAGTTCCGAGTGCGAGGCTCGGCTGAAGATGTATGTACACGAAGTCAGCTCAGGCTCTATGTTAATCACAGACCTGAGTGTAGCTTGAGTTCAGATCCCAGCAGTTGCCTAATTGTGGTTTTAATCCCGAAATTCAGACGAGCCTCCCGGGGATTCGAGGGCTATGATACGACGATGCTCATCATCATTATGCTCACTCTAGATTTCACTACTTCAAATTTCGTGTTTCGACAAACAGAAAAAAAATTAAAGATATAACATTCATAAGTTCAGTCATTCCTTGAGGGTTTCTGTAGAGAAGGATCTACATCAATCCCTTTTCCATTACCCCTTCTCCATCGCTACTAGTCATTACTCCTTCCCAATTTTCCTCTCTTATGACCTTTCCCCCTAACCCTGTCCACTTTTCTCCTTTCAATATCTCCCTACCTCCCTTTACCTCTTTCCACTTATCTCTCTTCATCATTCCTACCCCTCACTTTACCTCTTTCATCTGATCTCTCTAATTGTACTTTCCAACTATTTTTATCACATACAACCTCCTCCCCTTATCTCTCCTCCTTCGCAATTAAACATGCTCCTCCCCCAGTTTCTTTCAGTTTACCTCTGCCCTCATACCGCTGTTCACCCATATCTATTACTCTCCATTTCTTCTTCCTAATATTTTAAATTAAACGATTTCCTCATCTCTGCATCTTTTCTTCGTCAAAATGACACCACTTTGTTTTGATTGTGCCTCTTATGCATCAACTACACATTTCTTTCTCTTATTCTCATCCTCTTTCGCTAACCGAAGCTAACCCTTTTCACTAACATCTCACTTCCATTTTCTCTATCCTTCTGCTTGACACTCTTTCACTTAACCACCCCCCCCCCTCCTACGTAACCTTTATCATCTTTTCACGATCTGCCACAACACCATCTCATCTCATCGTTTCACTCATCGCCTTTCCAT
>JAWWLR010000003.1:673701-690768 GCA_035041075.1 Acraspis erinacei
CGAAGCAGTGCGAAGCGAGGAGGGCGAGGTCGGCTTAAAGATAAGGTGTGGATAGATGTTAGTTTTTAAAAAATGTAGTTGTAAGGAAATACTGGAATTCAATTAATTTTCTCTCGTTTAAATTTTGGTAAATACGGATAAACAATATATTTAAAATAAAAATAAATTATTTAAATCAAATTTCTTAAGTGATAAGGCTCGGCGGCTTCACTAAAGTCTGTTTCATACCCTTTGGATCAATTTAGGACGACTGAAAACTACTACCTGCCCGTTTGACTCAATATAGAAAGGTAACGGGGGTTGAGCATTGTCCCAATTCGAGTGCGCACTATATATAAGCAGCAGGATTAGCCCTCAAAAACGAAAATTACATTCATAGATTATTTTACTACCGTAAAATAAAATTTGGTGCGTCAGGTAAAAGAACGTGAGACTAAAAGTGGAAAAATTAAGTATGAAATTAAAATACTTAAGGTTTAAGGACCGGGAATTCCCTGACACATAAAGATAAACTAAACTATGTGACCGTAACTTCTATGCCAGTTCCATTTTATTGACTATGCTTACTTACAAAAGTATTTGCATTGCAAACCAGTCCTAAGCCTTGCTTGTGACAAATAGTTTTATGGTTTAACGAAAATTAAGGGAGGGTGTTGCTTGTTCCAGATGTTCACTGATATTTTAAGCTTTTCAGATAATAAAAAAATATATTTAACATTCATGTAAAAAATTTTTAATGATTTTTCTTTTTAAGAAAGATTTTTAAAAAAATTTTTACAAGATTTCAAAACAAATTTTGATGTATAATTAACAATGGAACAATTATTCATTTGTGACAACTCAAAATAAAAAGAATTGAACTTCTAATTTAAAGTGTCAATTAAAAAAAATTGTAATCTTTCAAGTCTTAATGCTTTTCACTAAAAAATGCTTAAAACGATATAATTAAAAAAAAATTAATTTGTTGCTTCATTCTACAATTTATTCAGAGCATTGCAAATTATAGCGTGAATCTTTTGTTGAACCTTCGATCTGCACAATTTATGAAAATTAGAATTGTTTTATTTTGCAGTATACCGATATTTATTTTAAAATTGGAAAATTAATAATAATTATTACACCATTAAGCCGTTTTCCTTTCGGGTTAGGCGTGACTCACTTTGTGGGGAAGGGAGTAGTGTGAGGAAGGGGTTTTTTTCAATTAAGGTTAATAGTATATTTAAAAAGATTTAAAAAGATTTCCAAAATAGGCAGAAAATAATCTGGAAGATTTTAATGCATTATTTTAATGTTGCAGGATTTATTAAAAGTATGAGGGAAAACTCGAATAATATAATAGGTTGTTTAGAAGTTTCAACAGAATTTCAAAAATAATAACAAATTTAAAAATATTTAGGTTAAACATTTAGGCTTTTGAAGATTTTGAAATCAAATTTTGAACCTTTTTAGCCGTTTTTACAGGCTGAAAAAAAGAAAGAAATTTTACTAAAATTTCTAGAAAAATTAAAAATGAGTTTATATTTTGCGTATAACCTATGCTTTACGATACATTTTCAAGTTTTAAACGGAATTCTGCAGCTGTCTGAGTTTCACTTGTTTAATTTTAATCTTAAAAAATGTTTCCTAACCGGGAAATGATTGAGAATTATTTTTCACGAATAAAATGGCCACTTTGAAATATTGTAGCTTGAAACAATATTAGACAAAACTAACACTTTCTAGCATTGTTCTAAGAGAATATTACTATAAATAATTAATTTTTTAAACAATTATGTTTGTTAACTTGATTTAGTTTTAAACTCATTAGCATTTGAAACTAGACAAAGATTGGACAATATTAAACAAAACTCCGACTTTCTAGTATTATTCTAAGAGAATATTATTATAAATAATAAATTGTTTAAACAATTATCTTTGTTAACATGATTTAATTATGAACTCATCAGAATTTGAAAGTGGACCAAAATTGGACCTTGTAAATTTTACACATGTTCCCAGGCGAATTATTGCAGATTGATACATAAAAAATTTCCATCAAATTTCACTTTTAAAACGTTAAAAATGTTTAAATTTGTGAAGTTTTCAATTTCCAGTTTAAAGGCCTTCTAAAAAATAAAGTTAAATTCTTAGCCTTGCAAAGTAGCATAATATATAGACATTCTATGAATGAGCATTGCTAATACAAAGACATCTTATATTTTGTCCAGAGCTTACTCACTGGACAATGAAAATATAGAGAAAAAAGTTATTCTTAAACTAAATTTAAAAAAGATTAATTTTCAACCACTTCTATTTTTATCGAAGCAATATTTAATTTTGTAAACAAATTTTTTATTCTTACGCCGAAAATATAAATTTTCAATACAAAAGTTAAGTTATAACTAGAAAAAAAGCTAAAAACGCAATAGTTGGTATTTCAATCAAACAATATTTTTCTTTTTAATAAAAAACAGTTAAATTCGTATAAAAAAGGGAATTTTATTAAAAATAGTCAAATCCTCAACCAACGAAATAAGTTTTAAACAAAGAATACTAGTTTTATGCAAGAAAAAAATCGTTAAAAAATAATTACATTTCTTATCAAACAGATATATTTTGAACTGAAATTATGAAAAATATAGCCATTCTTATTTATACCTCAAGCAAAAAATAGTTTAATTGCAAAGAAACATTTGTATTATTAATAAAAAAGGATTCAATTTCTATACAAAAGAGATGAGTGTACAAGAACTTAAAATTTTCAGTCCAGAAAGATCACAAATGTTAGACGAATTAAAAATGAGTGTAAAATAATTTGAAGTACGAAATAAAAAATTCTAATAATTCTTCATTCATTTTTCAAGTTTCTGCTTTCATTTTCTTAATGGTTATTTGAATAAGTTTTCCTTCCTCTTTTTCCCTTTTCTCTTTAAATATACGATATTTGAAAATAAAATGTTTCTATTGCGCGAAAAATTCTGTGAAAGTAGTCAGTTTACCCATAATTGAATAATAATTAAATAAATTGTAGAACTTAAATAAATTATTGATGACTAAATAATTAACATGTTTTCCGTAATGAACCATTAACAATTCCCTTTAAAAAGTGTGAGGGTGAAACATTTTTAAGTATGTTGAAAATGTGAAAACTGGAGAGAGAAGTTTTTATCCAATATAAAATGAGAACATTTACAAAATATTTAGTACTTTTGAAATGAGTATTACAAAGTGAACAATTTTTAGTTGATATGTACAAAGTTAAATACCTACTTAAAAATGGAATATTTAAAATTCACCAACTGCAATGTTAATTTTTCTTACTTTAGCAGTTTTCAAATTGATTTTTAGAGCACTGAAGAGTAGGGTGGAGTGGCAGTGCTAAAAGAAATCAAATCGTTTGAGCTGGAGGGGGGGGGGAGATCGTGGTCTGACATTCGACAAAATCGAAAAAAATTAAAAAGATAGACATAATATGGATAGATGTAGGAAAGAATAAAATAAAGAAGAGAAGATTCAAAATATAGAAGGGAATGTAGATTGAGAAAGACAGGAGAAAGTTGGCGTGCATAGACAGAGAATAGGATGAGATAGAGAAAAGAGGATTGAAAAATATAGACACAAATTGAGATTGCCAAAGGGATAGAAATATATTATGTATTACATTCTCATCCCGATGAGAATTAATCTATTAGTTTTATGTGAAAACTGAAAATGAAAAAAAAAACGAAAATTAACATTTTGAACTAAACAACGCACGTAGAAATTGAGAAAGAAGCAGGGAATTGTGGGAAATGAAGAATGAGTAGGGGGAGTGAGGGAAATGAGGGGAGAATAAGTAGGGGCAATTAGGTAAATTAACAGGAAATAGGGGAAGTGACGTGAAATCTGGGAAGAAAAAGTAAGGACAATAGGGAGAAATGATTATGGGGAAGTGAGGAAGTGAGGGGAAAAAATGGAAGGAAAAGTAGGGATGACGAGGATTAATGAGGGTGGGGAAGTAGGGGAGGGAAGATGAAATGGGTAAGCGTGGAAAAAAGGTTGAGGAAATTATGGGAAGTGGGGGAAATTAGGGATGGGCAGTAGTTGAAGTGAGTGCATGTTCGCGGAAGAAGGGGAAATGATTAGAACTTATTGTGAGTAGGTCACGAGAAGTGAGGGGTATATAGAGGCGAAAGAATTTGGGTGGGGGGGGCGAGGTAAAAAGTAATTTTAAAGGCAGGGAATTAGAGGAATGTAGGTGGATTAAGGGACGAAAAGTATGGGATTAGGAGTTAGAATGGATTAACGTCTTAATTGTCTACGAAACCCCTTTTTGTAGGCGCACACCGCCCACTTGGAATAATACTTTTTTTAACTTATCACTTCTCTTTTCTAAAAGTCAAAAATTTCTCTCTTAGAGGTCTTACGCGGAATTTCATAGGCTTTTTTTTTGAGATTCCTGCTCCTTTTTCCCACGAGTTATCACGGTTCGACGTCTGCAGTGATTTTTTAATACCTTTCGCACAGATAATTATATAGTTCAATTTAATTTTAATCCATAGATTATTTTCGATGGTAGTGTAGTAAAAAAAATAAAATTCAAAGCCTGTCAAGAATTGTCAGCTCTAGGCAATTTTTATCTAAATTTGGTCATTTCCCCACATTCTGAGTGTATCAGAGGGATTGAAATTAATATGGATTTGGACTCTTCACATTGGTATTAGTATTGAACAAACTGGAGGTATTAGTATACCACCTATCCGCTTAGTGGTCGACCTACGTCAATGGATTTTCCGTTCTATTGATATTTAGGATTTACTGAAAGCTCACCCGAACTCATGCAGAGTTTCTGAAATTATCTGTAATTTCTGCGAGACTTCCTAATTACCGATCGTGTACGTTTCATGGATCATAAGTATTCAATTGAAAGTTTCAACTGGATTTGGAAAGTTAGAACTTGAATTGAATCCAACCATCTTTGAAAAAAAATAAAAACTGTTTTAAAAATTAAAATTAAATA
The DNA here is from genome assembly GCA_035041075.1 of Acraspis erinacei. NCBI lineage: Eukaryota > Metazoa > Arthropoda > Insecta > Hymenoptera > Cynipidae > Acraspis > Acraspis erinacei. Next base: position 678,680 of record JAWWLR010000003.1, read on the forward strand.
TTGTTTATAGTTTTGCTTTAAATAATTTTTTTATAAAGCTATGTGTGTATGTTAAGTACGTGTATGACAAGTACGTGATTTTTGACGACTTGGATACAAAAAATTTAAGAAATGGTAATTAAATTTCAGTGGAAGTTGTTATGCTTAATTTTTCATTTAATATTTCAATTTTTTGTAAGAAAAAATGTGGCAAAAAACGTTTTAAAAAATTCTGGTTTTCGTTAATGATAGGAAAACTATTTTGATCCCCTAAGTTGCATAGAATAATTACTCACAGATATTCCATCACGATACAATAAATAAAATCAAAAATTATAAAAAAAATATTTGTGAAAAGCGTATTTTCTATCATTTTTAATAATTTTACATTTTCTAAGTTATATTGCAAGAAATTTTGAGGAAAACAATATTATAATTAAAAAATTTGTTCCTAATATTATTCTTGTCAATATTATAAACAAATTTTAGCGAAAAATGAATTATTCCGACATTTGAATAAAACAAACTGATTTTTTACAGCAGTTATTTAAAAATTAGGAGCTTCTTAATAATTATAGCAAAATTCAAGATGTTTTGCTAAATTTTATGTTTTTTAAATAAATTTAATCAACCAATGCATTGTTTGCGAATTTTTCAACGGAAAAATTAGTTGTTTTTTTCAATGCCGGTCCATTTATTTAAAAACCTCATAAAAATGTCAGCAACATTTATAATTATTTCATAAATTTGTTAAGAAATTTAATAAACAAATTCATTATTCAATCATCTGTCAAAAATTGGGTACTTTATGATAATTTCAGCAAGCTTCATTATCACGTTATGAATCTGATGATTTTTCAAGAAATTTATTAAACAAATTAATTATTCCGGTTTTTACCGGCGGTAAAACTCTTTTTTAATTTCACTTTTGTTAATCGGAAAATGGTATGACAATATACGTCTAATTCATAATTAGTTGACGAATTTTAACCTTTTTTATTAAAACAAAATTCTATTCAAAAATCGGGTGTTTTTCAACGGAAAAAAAGGTTTTTCTTCAATATCAGCCCTTTTAGTTAGGAACTTCATGATGATTTCAGCAACATTCATAGTTTTTATATTCATTTTTTTTCAGAAAATATATATATATAATAAGAAACTAAAACGACTAAGATTTAAAAAATAAACCCTTTTTTTAAATGCGCAAATATTCCGACAAATACTCGATCATCGTATTTGTTAATTATATATGTTAAGAAATCATACAATTATCAAGTAATTATTAAGCTTGCTGAAATTATCATGAATTTTTCAATTAACAGGAGTGACATTTCAAAAATAATAATTTTTCCTTAGAAAAGTGCCCGAATAATGCATCTGTTTATTAGACTAGTTGAAAAATGATAATATTCATAAAAAAATATATATATTTTGCTGAAATTATAAAGAGCTTCCTAAAAAATGACACAAAAAACTCTAGAATACAAAAGACTCTAGAAGCAATTTTTGTACTTTTTAAAATTGATACCGTTGAAAAAAAATCATCAGGTTAAGAATTGACGACAATCTCTATATGTTTATCAAATGAAATTAAAAGATGAATAAATATTGTCCTGTAAAAAAATATTAAAAAATGTTTCTAAATAATTTAAAGTCAATTTGATAAAAAAGGAATTTAATTCTATTTGTTGAAATCATAAGAGAAGGATTTTGAAAAATAATTAAAAATTTGTTTTCGTTAAAAAGCAAAAGTCTGATGGTTGAAAATTGACAAAAATCTGTATTAGTTTATCCGATTTATTTAAACAATTAACATTTCCTAGGATGTATTAAAACCTTACATGATTTATTTATCAGTGAAAATTTTTAAATTAATGTTGATACCGGAACAAAATCTGTAGATCTTTAAATTACTAAGATATGCATTCGTTGATGAATTTTGTAATCTTGAAGTAGCAGTTGAGTCACTAATTTGTTTTAAAGCAAAAATCAAATATTTTTCGTAAATGTCGTATCGTACTAGATATTATTTCTAAGAAGCACATTTTCTTATTTTTCGATATAAATTAAAAACGATAAGTTTGGTCAAAAAATTATTAAAAGAAATTTTTTAGAACTTTTTAAAAGCTGAAATTCCACCTTGAGTCGTCTTCCTGTATTTCGCGTCCTCTTTCTCTCAAAATCTGAGATTTCTATTTTTGGATAGTAGTCTTATTCCTAGTATTTTCGATGCATAAACCTAAAAAGACGAATCCTGTCAAGAAACAATTTGAACGAAAATTTTAGACTAGGATACGGATAATGCGCGGGCACCCTGTATAGATTTTTGCAGGCAAAATATGAATCTGAGTCGCTCATATTATATCGATAATACAAATTTTAAAATTCAAAATGACGGATTCAATATAGCGAAGCAAAATATTAAAACCAACCCTATTTTACTTATTCGACGGTAAACTAAAAATTAGTTCAAATGCAATTTTAAGAAATTGTTGTAGTTTAATTTTTTTGTTTAATAATAAAAATTCATTTAAAAAAATGTAAGATGCCATTTTGTGGCAATTTCTCCAATTTATGTAAAAGTACATATAATAATGAGAAAAAATCTCTTGAATAATGTCCAGCAGTATCAGATACTTATAAAATTGTTTAAAATTTTGAGAAACAAATTAATCAACCAAATTTGGATTTTTAGTAAAAATGATATATAACTACTTCAGATATGTGTTTTTAAGTGAAAATCTGAAGAAGAAAATGTCTATATGACATATAAAAAATAGAGACCATTTGTTGGTTATTTGCACAAATTGTATAATCAAATGCATAAATTCGTGCTTTTCAAACAGATTTGTTCCATTTTATTAATAGAAAGGACAATTAATATGTTGCTTATACCTTTTTTGTGCGTTTCTTTGATTGCAGAAAATTAGTGTTATTTTTTTAAGCAAAATGATTTAAAGATAACTCTTGATAGGATACTTGTGTATAAAAAATTGATTTCTGTTTGTTTAAACAAAAAAAGTTAACAAATTCATTTTTTTGCCATTGTTCAACATATAGATTTCGGATTTTTAGAGAAATAAATTGCTAATGCCTTGCTACTATACGATCGTCTATAGTTATTTTTTATTAATACTAAGCAATTAGTAATTGTTCTTAAAAAAAGTAATAAAGAAATGCACAATTTGGCCATGTTTTAGTAAATTAGTTTAGTTTCTTCAACACAATCAATGAAATGTGTATAAATAATAGGCCTTTACTGTAATATTTTGCTGTTAGACAACACTTCATATTTTTTAAACAAATTACTCTGAGGCCTGTTTTTAATTGAAACACGATATTGTTATTTGTGAAATCGATTTCAATTTTTAAGCAAGGTCTCTCTGTTAGGAAAACAATTTTATTTAGATAAATATGAACGAATTGAGAATTTTTTATACATTGTTCATAATTTCGACAGATTTGTGAAAATAATTTAAAAAATAATCAACATTTCCTGCCGGATAATACAGTATCATAATAGAGAGACCTTGCTTACAAATTTTAATAAAGAAACACTATAGTGTTTCCATTAAAGAACGGCCTTAGACCTTAAATTTGTTTAAAAATTATGAATTTTTGTCCAACAGGTAAAAACTAAAAAAGTAAAAGTAAAAAGTTGTCAAACAGGTAAATCTCAGTAAAGGCCCATTGGTCATACACATTTATTTGATTGTGTTAAAGAAACTAAATTTATCTAATGAAACATGGCTAAATTATTAATTGTTTATTATATTTCTTAACAATTACCACTTGTTTATTATTAATAAAAAATAACTATAGATACCTAATAGCAAGAGTAAGGAATTTATTTCTCCGAAAAAAAAGACATGTATATTTTGAAAAATGGCAAAACAATGAATATTTTAGTTTAATTTTTTTAAGCAAATATAAATGATTTTTTTTCTAACCAAGTTTAATATGAAGAGGTCTTTCTAACATATCTGAATTTTATTTAAAAAAACGAATTCCTTTTACTGAAAAATGACAATATTATTCATTTGTTAATCAATGTTGTTTAAACAAATAACACTAATTCTTTCAAATGAAAGATTCACACAAGAAAGCTATAAGTAAGATGTTTATTGTCCTTTCTGTTAATAAAACGAAAAAATGTATTTGAAAATGAAGAATTTATGCATTTGTTTATAAAATTTGTACAAATAATGACCAAATGGTCTATATTTTTTATATTTCTTATAGGCACTGTTTTCTTCAAATTTTTACTTAAAACACACATCTGCAGTAGCTATATACCATTTTTACTAAAAATCTAACTTTACTGATTAAGGTGTTTGTAAAAATTTTAGACAATTGTTTAAATATCTGATACTGATACTGCTGGTAACCGGGTAACCAGAGAACCTCTTGTAATGATAATTCCTGCCAAGTTTATGTACAACTTCGAGTCAAGTAACTTCTTTAGTAACAGCAACAATTTGAGAAAGACAGTTCACCTCCTCGTGTTGCAATTAGTCGCGACAATAAGCTAGGGCAGGCATTACGTGGAGAGATTGTACATAGAAGCGCTGGCGCGCAGACTGATCTGAGTTTCTATAGTACTCTGACAGCCTTTGAAGGCACTTGACGGGCTGACTACATAATGAGTGTTTCTACTTACACGGCACTCTCGCTTCGTCACCATCGTCGCTTGCCTTCTTCCGACACCGTAAAGTGTATCAAGCCATCTTGCCAGTCTTTTCAACGACCCTTTCTTCTACCACTCCTCTCATCGCTTTGTTTTAGTTTTTTACTTTTATTTTGCCCTTTTTTCATATTCTTATCATTTATAATTGAGAAATCATTGGAATCATCGAAAATTATAATTTTAAGCCAAATAATGAAAGATTAGAAAAAAAACTTCAAGAGAATAATTGTAGCTTGATATCAAATAAGCTTGATATTTTGGTGTTACTTATCGATCATTCTACGAAAAAGTTCAAAATTCAAAATTTAAGCTAAGTGGCGAGAAATATTGGAAAATCCTTAATTATGAATTAGACCTTTAAAAAGCTTCTAAAAAGTGCTTAAAAACCACTTTTTATATGCCTTATCATTTTGGTTTCATTTGTTAAAAATACTACAAACAAACAAATTTTGAATTTTTAACCAAACGACGCAAAATACGGGAGAAAGTTTTAAAGATCAATTATAGCTTTTAGAAAGTGCTGCAAAATTTCTTTTCATCCTTTTTTAATAGGATTTGTTTTTTTGGTTTTATTGATCAAAATAATGTGCAAAAAAATCCAATATTCATACATTCATATTTTGAAGCAAACGATGCAACATATGGAAAAAATGTTTTCAGGATAAATTTTAGGTTTTCAAAAGTGCTACAACATTTTTTTAATCATTTTTTTGTAGAACTTGTCTTTTTAGTTTTATGCGTCGAAAATTCTAATTTTGGACTAAACTGCACGAGATACGTGAAAAATTTTACAAGAAGAATTTTAGCTTTCTGGAAGACCTATTTTTTTTAACCGATTTTGGATAATACTGAATACTTTGGGTTTACTTACCTAAAATACTGTGAAAAAATCCACATTAAAATTTTAATTGAAAGGATGCAAAACATAAAAAAAATTCTTAATTAGAAATTAAAGTTTTTAAAAGGTTTCCGAGAATTCTAAAATCGATTTATTTATAGGAATGGTCATTTTAAAATTTTAATTTTGAACAAAACGGTAGAAAATACGAGAATTTGGGAAACATAGCCTAACAGGGAAAGTCGCTGATATTTTTTAACAATAAAAATTACAGCAAATTTTCCTATTATACTATTGTAGGTGCATTTCAAAAACGAATAATCTCTCTGCGTTTTTAATGAACATGGTTCTTTTTTTAAAAACATGATCTACAAAACTTGCTATTTTTAAAGGGATTTTTTTTAGACACGTGCTAGAATCTGAAAAAAAATTTTTAATTCAATTTTGATACAAAAAAAATGTGACAGCGCCTGCCTTGAAAATCGTATTTTTTTAATACTAAACGGGCAAACGGGTTTCGCGTCAAGTATAAAACCTGGAACGAAAAACCAGAAAAATTTATAATCTATATACTATTGGCTATAAAAGAACTAAGGTATTTTTTCAAATCAAATTTTGTAAAATAAATGAAATTTTGAAGAAATATTTCGATTTTTGTCAAAAAAATAAGCAGTAACTTGTATACAAAAAAAATTTATATTAAATCTAAAAACAGCTACGTCCTTCCATTGAAAATGTAATTGAGAAGCGACTGTCAAAATTTCAAATTAATCCATGCAGCGATGTTCACATAATATGTCCTCCCAGTTTGTAAAAGTTTGTTCAAGAAAAATGCTTTTAAAGTTTCACGAGTACTTAAATCCTTAAAATTTGTTTTCACCTCCAGGTTGAGATGACTGTACCATGCATAGGCCTAACTGCATATTGTTTTTATGATTCTACAGCATTGTTTAAGCCAAACAAGGAAGATCCATCAATCTATCTCACATTCATTGAACTCAATCTGTTTTTATTGAATATTGAATAAATAATTTTTTATTTTATAAAACTATTGAATTCCCTTAACCACCTTTGATTTCAATAAAAATCTATAAGTTTCTTATAATTCAATTTGATTAAATTTAAGTTCATTTAAATCCTTTAATTCCTCCGTATTCCGATAATAGTTGATTAAAATTTTTTCATTTTAATGAGAAAAATCGACGTAGAAAAAAGTAGGGTGACTGCGCATTTCTGATGCCATCAAAGACCATTTTCCCTGATCATCTGTACCATCTTAACTGGGCACTGACGCATTCATCCTTACACTAAATCTGATCTAATCTTATATTTCAAAAATAAATACGAAATTAACAAAAATAGAATTGATCTAGTCCATTTTCACCATATCTTATATGTTTCTCTATCATTTTGAATTTCACCTTTCCAGCAGGATAGTAATACTGAAATATAACGTTTCAGACAATGACACCAAATCTTCAATTATATTTTTTAAAGTAATTGACTGCACATTTATTAGCAGAACTAGAATTTTCATTTCTCCGCCTTTTGGACAAATTAGATTCATTTGGAGGGTCATTTTATTACATGAATAGCTTTCATCCTACACTCTTTATCCTACCGGAAAGCTGCCAGCAGCACGTCTTTTATTAGTTGCACTTTAGCAGATTGGCCGATTTAATACGATGTAGGGATGTACGCGTGCTTTAGGATAAGCAGCAGGTACTCTTTGTCTTCCTTCTCGACAAAATACCAATGGAAATGTCCATTTTCTATGGTCTCACTAGCCAGCATAGTCCATGAAGCCGCACCTGTTTCGATACAAAGTAGAGGCAAAAACGAGGTCATTGAAAAGAAGTTACGAAATGCGGCGCATGCATGAGGCTCCTTTCGATCGTCCAAATCGAATCCGGCTTCCGGCCGAATCTAGCACCACATGAAAACGTAATGCAAACCTATTCTTCTAAATTGACTTTTATCGACCCCTAGCCAATCCTCCAGGAGAGGAATATTGTGCCATTTTGTCGCTACTCAAATACTCGACTCCAAAGTCTATCAGATGGATCCTTCGCAGTTGGTCTTAAGGTTTAATCGTTGCAAGAAGCCGAATAAAGATAATCCAAAGTAGAAATACTTTCTTATTTAGTACATACCTAGGCAGCTGAAACTTTGTTATGATTTTTATACGGAAAAGTAGTCGGCTTTACAACGACGAGCAGAATGTTAGCTGCACTCTTGTAGCTAATCCTTCTTCTTCCTTTTGGGAAAGGGAAACTTTTGCATAGGAAAGAGCGTGAAAAAAGTGTTGCCAACTTATGGAATTAATGTCCTCTAGCTGATCGAAACCCATGGTAACGTAGGTCATCAAAGGTATGAGTATCCCGAGTGGCAAAAAGACAGGAAATCTTTTAGGTTATGTTTGTTTTTCTTGAACATGTTTTTGAAAAGTTTCGATGAGCTTCATTAAATGAATTTTGTAAGTTGGTAACCTTTCCTTCACGCTCTTTTCGAGACAATTGTTTCGCTCCCTCCACAAGTTCTACGCGAATGTAGCTAACCTTCCAGTCGTCGGTGTTGAATCTCATGTGAGTTACTACTCATGGGTGTTTGTACTTATGCAGGAAATCTACGTGCATTCGACGACGCTTACTTAAAATATTATCAAATATTCAGTCAAAGTAGGTGCCGCACGTATACAAATATGGATTTCGTACCCTAGTAAGAGGTTAATTACAAGTGGTTTAACTCTTCCCCTTCTCGACTTCCCCTCCTCCATTCCCCTACCCAACATTTAATCCTCTTCATCTAAATTCCTCTACTCTCCTTACTTCCTCGCCCTCCCTTTATATCTACCTCCTCTACTTCTCATCCCCTCACTTTTCCCCCTGCTTTCTCATCCGTTATCAATCAAAGTTTCCAGCCCTTCCCCCACTTCCATTATTCTCTCTAATATACTAATACTAACAATAAAAAAATAATAATAAGAAATAATACAAACAAAGTCTTGTCCTACTTTCCATCTCTGAATATCCTACTTCCCCTCTCCGCCTTTCCCCTACTACCCTTCTGAAATTTCCCCTACATCTCCACCATCTACTTCTCTTCCTCCCTTCTATTACTCGAGATTCCCGCGCCTGCACACCGTCACGAACCCCGTACAAACCCTGATTCTTTTAACCCTCGCTTCCTTACTTACCTTCCTCCCAACTTCTCCTAAACATGGTACTCTCACTTCCCCTACTAACCCTCTCAGAATTTCGCCTACTTTCCCCTACTTTTTTTGAAATTCTTCTACTCGCTTCCCCAAGCATCGTTAACAATTCATATTTTCTGCTTAAAAATGGTATTATTTGATAGAAAAGTTAACTATTCTGTTGAAATTTTAATAATCTGATTCGCATTTTTTTTCTTTCTTGACTGCAAATTGTTTGTTGTTGTGGAAGGCTCTTTTGGTGAAAATTCGATTTTTATGGCTAAACATGCAACTGTTTGATTTTAAATTCAACTGGTCTGTTGAAAGTTTAATTTCAACAAAAGTTTCTCAAAATTCAATTTTTTGGTTGAATATCCATTATCCGAGTTCAAGATTCATCTCTTTAGTTGAAAATTAAACTTTTTGTGATAATAAAAAGAAAATAATTAATTTTTAACAATGAAAATTATTGCATTTTTAATGAACAGGTTTTTTGACAAACATGATCTACAAAATTTGTTATTTTTTTAGGTTTTTTTTAGACACATACTAAAATATGAAAACAAATTCAACTTCAATTTTGATACAAAATAGCGGCGACAGAGCCTATTTGGTTGAAAATTCTTCTTCCTTTCTTTAACTGTTTGGTTTAAAGTTTAGCAGGTTTGTTAAAAATTCATTTTTATCCATTTCTTTGGTTTGAAACTTTTTGTTAAAAATTATTATGTTTTGGTAGAAGGCTTCACTTTTTTTAAATTAATAATTGTCTTGGTTGAAAATTAGTTATTTTAATTGTAAAATTTAACAGCTCATTTTTCAGGTAATTTTGTTGTTGTTGAGAATGTAACTATTTGACTAAAATTTGATATTTTGGTTGAAAATATGACTTTGCCGTAGAAAATTAATCAGCCAGATTGTAAATACCTTTTTACTTGGAAAATAAAGTATTACCTCAATATATTAAGCTATTATAGATTTGAAAATTGTAGAATTTATTTAAACAAAAGTAATTATCCTATCAAAAAACTGAAACCATATCTGGATTTCTCTCAGTCATATCTCTAGGTGATTTTCGAATTGTGCAAAATAATTACTTTTAAACCATAACATTTTTATAAACAATTGGCAACTCAATATAAACAAATGTATGAGTTAGAAAATATTTTCAAGCACATTAATAAATACTTCATTAAAATAGCCCCAAGTGATTTTAGAATCACGGACAGAAAATTATATAAACAAATAGAATGTTTATAAAAAAAATTTCGGTTCTTGATTATTTAATATAAAATAATGTTAATTTGCAACAAATGAACGCAAACTGATTATATATAATATAGTTTTGAAATTTAGCCAACCACTCATAGTCATATATAGGTTCACTTATTGTTTAAACAAATTATAAATATTATATAAAATATACTTGTTTAAATAATATTTCTTTTGCCTTATTCAAAAATGACATAGAGATGTGGTCGAAAGGCATTCAACGATATCTTTGGATTTGTTCTGGGACCTAATATGAAAAAGCTTTTTTGGCAATCAGTGAGATTGGAGCGGACATAAACAGTGTTTCATTCAGAAATTGTTCACTATGACTGGTGCAATAAAGATGGAAATGGTATTATCTTTATTTATTTTGCGTTCATTTGGTGTTACTTAACATTCTTAGAAATTAAATCATCAAAAACGGAATATTTTTGTATAAACATTTAATTTGTTTAAATAAATGCTTTCTTCTGTAATTCAAAAATCACCTGGGGGTATTTCAATTAATTATCCAATAATGTGCTTGAAAATATTTGCCGACTTATACATTTGTTCACATTGAGTTCCCAATTGTTTATAACAATTTATTCTTTAAAAATAACTATTTTTGCATTATTTGAAAACTACCTAAAGATAAGGCTGAGACGAATCCATATACGTTTCTGTTTTTTTTTATAGGATAATTACTTTTGTTTAAATAAACTCCCCAATTTTTAAATTTATGTGTATAGCTAAATTCAGGGTCGTGAAGCGTTTGGTAAAAACGTATCTACTTTCTTGAAAATTCAATTATATTTGTTGGAAGCTTATTTTCTTCTTGACTAAAATATCTTCCTTTGTAGAAAATTCTTTTTTTCTTCAAAAATTTCAAGTTTTTGGATTGAAACTCAAGATAGTTCTTAGTAGAATTAAAAACTATTACAATTTTTTTAAAATGAATTGTTTTCAGTCAAGAAATTAGCAATATCAATTTTGGGCCTAAATTTTGCTTATTATTTTAGAAATTTAACTACTTATTTGGAAGATTAGGTACTTTATTTAAAATTTATTCTTTTCGGCGATGAGTAATCATCTTGGTTAAAGAATATTCCAGTTTTGCTGGAAAATTGATCTTTTTGAGTATACATTCCGTTTTTGTTGGAAATTCATCGTTTCGGTTACAGGTTCACAGTTGAATTAAAAATATAGGTTTAGGTAGAGGCTTTCACTGTTTTCCTCTTGGATGGAAATTTATCTCTTCAGCGGAAAATTGAGCTATTTTGTAAAAAATTTAGCTATTTTTTACAACCGAAATATTTTGCTGGAGATTCAATATGGTAATAACATTAATTTTATTCACAAAAATATGTTTTCCTTTTGTCGTAAATAATCTTATTTATCTAATTCTTACAGCATTTTAGTCTGTGACGCTTATTTTCGAGACAGTTATAAAAATGTTTTTTTTTGTGTCTTTTTCTTGTAATTTGGGGAGCCGATTGATGGTGGGTAGATGTAGAAATGGCATTTAGTCAAAAAATTAAAAAAAATTTTGAATCTTAACATGAAAAGCTCAAATTTCGTAATTTACTTTTTATATTATACAAAATAATAAGTTGAAAACGATTTAAAGTTTAACCGAATGGGCGTTTATAAATGTTAATGTGTAATTAGATAATTACAGAAATTATTCGAATCATTATAACGTTTATTTGATCAAACGCGGATTTACCCTGCAATTATGATATTCTTTGAAGATATTTTTCCACGATTCCCCGTCCATAGGCCCTTGAAAGTAAAAAGTTGAAAACTCCAGGCTGCTAATTCAAGTAAAACCAGAAAGGAAAATGAAGAAAACTACAAGTTCCAGCTTGCAAGGAAGACCCTGGAGGCACTAAGTCAATTATTTAACATCGCTTGACATTACTTAGCCTTCCAAAAGAAAATTACGCTGATCGGATATCGGAAATCAGCAAAGTATTGCAATCAGATCCGATGAATTGCATCTTTTTGATTTACACGTACCCTCCAGAAGTAGTCGTGTAAAGTTATATCTGAATGCTCCTAGGTAAGGAGCAACCATCCTTCGGAATGAGATATCCAACTTTCTACAGATAGAGTCGCGATAACTCAAAGGATAATTTTCC
>JAWWLR010000003.1:711343-732157 GCA_035041075.1 Acraspis erinacei
CCCACGCAGGAGGATTCGGGTTCGATGGTGGTCGATGTGACTAACAAACTTGTACTTTCTTTTTTAACGCTAGAAAAGTGTGCTTACAAACGACTACAGGGTGCAGACAGAGAAATTGGTCGTTTTTTCTTAGAACGTCACTACACCACCTTCCGGGGAAAAATTATTTTCATTTTGTTAAGTGAACAGTTTATTTATTTATATGATTCAATACAATAAATTTTCAAAGATACATGTATTAACCAATGTTACCTATACAATTTCATGAATATACCAAAATTATCGCTGTATTTAAATAACCAATCACTTTAGTATTAACCTTAAACCGCCATTCTGTATAACCTGACTTTAACAAAGATTGACTTCAGGCGGTTCGAAGGTAGCTAAAAAGGAGATATTTACAATGCCCGCATATTGTATTGTCTTTTTTTTCGTCACAAAAAGATTAATTTGTCCCACCTGGTAAACGTAACTTAAAACTTCCTTCTTTTAAGTAAAGGTTCTGTAAGTGTCGAAGAAGAGGATCTGGATATCGGTGAAGGGGATCTGGATGTTGGTGAAGATGATCTAGATGACCAACTATGGGATTTGGGATAGAATGCTGGTACCAGCAACGCTGTCAATAGACGGCCCTTTGGATATTTTAGAAAAAGTCGACCATGTTCTCCTACAGCACGATCTTTATCAGTGGCTTTAGAAGGTTCGTACGGTACGAAATTCTTAGCTGTATATTTTTGATCCCCTGCAAAGCGTATGTAAGCGATCAGTAGGTTAAGAACCTCATATACTGTGTGGGTACGAGTTCCCCCTTGAAGTTCATCTTCTTTACTAATATAATGTTGGTTCATTGGCAATTCGATATAAGCCATAAAGTGATCAGTTTTTTTCGGCTCACCATTCCCAAGGTACATCATTTTTAGGGGCTCAGCAACTTTTATTTCTTCGATAGGTGATGCCAAAAAATGTTCTTGTTTCAAATACTCGTAGATACCAGATATGCCAATCGAGAATTCTTTAACACATTCACGAAATTCATCTGCACCTAATTTTTTAAGGAAAAAACTGACGTTTATCAAGTTGTATTACCCTAATATGTTAAGCTTTTAACAATTTTTAACTATCACTGGTCAAGAACGAATGACCTATTTAATCTTTAGATCAAAAACGTCTTTTTCAAGTAATTTTTCGGGTGAGCTTTAAAACTGAACCCAAAGGCTACATTGTTTTTGCGACAACTCAAAGGGTTCTAGAGAAATATTGGTAAAACAAAATTTTAATCTTGAGCTCTGTAGTACATTCAAGATAATTGAAGTCAATTCATGATGACTCAAGGGATTTTAACTAAATATAAGAGAAATTTCGGGAATTCTAGTTACCTCTCGTCAATCTCAGAAATTTAATAAAATTTATAATATCAAAGAATTCTAGACAATCAAGGAAATGTTAGTGGGTTAAAAAAATTTATGGAAATTACCACAAATTCGTTACAAAAAAAGTAAGTAGTTTACTGGTTACAGAATAAAAAGACGTTTCGGAATCATGTGCCCGTTGTTGAAAAAAATCTATAATTTTAACTTCATTTGTGACACGGTGAACGGAAAACTTGAATTCCAAAAAAAGACCCTTCCTTTTGTGTGAATATTGTGTGAATATTGGAAATTTGAATAACGAATTATTATCATTTTTCAAAACTGAAGCTTCGAGAGAGATAGCGTTCGATCTACAAGAATTTGTTTTGCTGCATTCTTTGTTCAAATGATGAGCATAAACTGGTGTACTCCATGATATGACATTGTGTTTGCACTAACTTATTTACAACTATGAAATAGAAAAGAAAATTTTTTGACAAAAGTATATTCAAAAGTATATTCATGATTTATAAGAAAAATGTTTAAAGAATATTAAATGGCAAGCCTTTTATGACTGAAATCGTCATTTCTTCAAAGAGATCATTTTATAAGAAAAGAACTATATTCAAAGATTATATACTAATTTTTAAAATTGGATACAGAAGAATTGTGGAAAATATTTGCCCAGCAAAGTAAACCATGATTTATTGAATTCGACCATTAAGAGCAAAAAAAGGAGTAAGAAGCCACAGTAAGAAAAAATTCAGTTACAAAATTGTTGTGCAAATAATTATTTGAGCCACCTCATTTTTGAAACAAGAAGGCGTTTAAATTAAATTAAGCTTCCAGTCAGTTCTAATTGAAACATAAGTATGTTTATATACACAATCAAGAAATTTAAATTATAATAAAAAAAATTTTAAATCCTATTTAACGTCCAATTATCAAGTTAATATGAAGAATTCCTGAAAAGAAAACCAAAGATCCAACGATCAAATTTGTACGTCCACCATGAAGTGCTCCTATTGTAAATTTTAAAAAGAAACTCCTTAAAAACAATTAATTAAAAAAAAATTCTGGTGAAAAATAATTTAAAAAGTAATAGAATTATCCGAAATTTGACGCCACAGTTTTTCAACGGATCTCCACGTTTTGGGACCCCCTGAATCCGAAAATCAAGTTTTCACGATGGCGTCTGTCTCTCTGTCCTCCCGTCCGTAAACACGATAACTCTCGAAAAAATGAATGGATGAAATCGAACTTTGACCTCACTGCCTTCAGAGATTTGAGAAACTTAATATTAAACTATATTTAATTAAGTAGGAAATTCAGAATATGTGACCGTCCGCGAGAACAGGGAACTAATGCGGAAAAAATCGATTTTTACTTTTTTGAGCCATTCTATAGCTTGTGAGTTACTCTCTCATTTCCAATAATCAAAATTTGTTTAGGTTCATTACTTTCTTTTGTTATTAAGCTACAAAAATAGGCATATTAAGCATACGCGGAGACGTTACGAGAGGCTTGCGAAAACCAGCCCGACCACTCACCACTACTGAGTAAAGCCGGAGCGCACCAGTGAGAGCGGAGCTCTCGGATATGGTGCCTAAAGGTGTAGTGGTAAGTGGAGGGGGTTCTTTTCGTTGACGCATTCCCACTGCTCAAATGCTGGCTTGCAGAGTCTGCTACAATCGCTTGTCCTGTAAAATTCAGCTTTGAAAAAATTAGGTCCCTTTTCTCGGGGACGGTCACATATGAACAGGCATATAAATACTGTCATCTAAAAGAGATCTTTTTAAAAAAATCTAATTCAAGCCCTCCAAATGCAAGGAAAAAATATCCGAGCGCAAGCGCATGATAACCCATTATCGAGCGCTAAGCGTGAGATCCAAACAGGCGAGCGCAGTAGGTGAAGGTAAGAAAAATTAAGCAGGTATAAACGGCAACGAAAGAACGATACAATCTCTTTTTATTTTTGTACCGGGATTTTTCTTATGATTTTTTTTCTTAAAGGAGGATCTTCTTTAAATTGCAACAGGAGAATTTTATGTTGATTGTACACATTTGTTCAAAGGCTTAATGATTTAATTTTTTCAGAAATTTTATACATTGTATATCATATCTTAAAATATCTTTACACAGAAATCATTTATCTGTAAATAAGTCGCGAACTTTGAGCTGGGTCTCCATTACAAGAAAAATAAATCAAATATTGAATCTTATTTGTAAGAGAAATCTGTGGCGGAGTTAAAAAATTTGTACAAAAATTTCAAACTTTCAAAGAACAGTTTGGGAAAATTTCAGACTCGAATAAAAAAGAAAAATTTTACTTGTGGCCTTTAATTCATATAATTGATGAGTTCGCAACTATGCGGACCACATGCAGGCGAAGCTAGTTACTTGTTCCTCTCCAGCTTATGAGTAACTAGAAGGTTATTTTTGCTTGTCTTTTTAATGGGTCAAAAATTGAGATGGCGTGAAAATCTGTTCTTACTTAATGATGAATTTTTATAATGCTTATTTTGCATAAAATTTTTTATAATAATATCGACATATTTCCATGATTATTTACGAAAATCCATCAATGATCGATATTTTTTTCTAGTCGCCCGATCTAGCAACTAGTACATGACTTATTATAAAGAACACATTTTTCTTGTACTTCGCAATAGAGGGAATTGGGATATTTGAACTCTTTGGTGATAGAAAATGTAAACTCAAAGCTCTTGAAAAATAAAACTTATTTGAAAATAATTTTGTTAAATTTGCGATAAATAATTAATGTATCACATTAAACTTACGTGTAAAATCGAGAAACCCAGCGAAGAGGAAGATTAAAACGTCAGTAGCAATCTTCATTTTTTTAGAATAGACTCAATGGTAGATAACTCAAGATTAATCCTCCTCGAATTTCGAAAGAAAAATGCTACTAGAAGTACTAGGTCCTATCCTGTAGACAAGCTTCTCGAGAAGGGATAGCTGAAATCTTGCAAAGTTCATTGGTTATTTTTCGAAAGCGCTGGTCCAATAGCACCAAAGAACGTTTTATTTGTGCTTCATAGTGCATGGAGGGAATGAAGAAACATTCTAAACAGATCTCAGCATTTCCTTATTTACCCATACCAGTAGTAGTAGAATAAAAATTCAAACAAAAATTATTACAGAAATTTCACCAGCTATAAATCAATGATTTATAAATTTAAAAAACATCATTTTAACCAATACATTTTTTTTCATGAGTTATTTTATCCTTTTTCTAAGCTTATGAGGCTTATAAGAATTCATCCATAGAAAAGTTACATCTAAATTAAAAGCGTATGTAAAGGGAAAACAGTTTAATTATCGTTAAAAGAAATAGAAATTTTTTTATATCTAAAAAAATTGGAATGACGAAAATATTTCAAAAAATATCACACTCATTGTTTTGAAAGGCAGATTTGATTTTGAATGACTTGGTATTTCTGCACCTATTCCGTTGTTGATTTGAAATTAAAGTGTGCTGTTAATATTCAATTTGCTTACGACTACTTTTAATTTAATTTTTGATATTTTTGGTTGGGAAATATTTCATCATCCCTCTCAAATGATCTATTTTAATAAAAGAATAAAACTTTATTTTAGTTGATAAAAAATTATTCGTTTCTGTAAATTATTTAATGTCGATGCGTTGATTATTCGCAATTTCGATGTTTCCAATTTTTTCTTGGATTTCCATAGATATCGAAGTCCAGTTATTTTAAATCCTCAATACCAGTGTGTTTCAATGATATAATCACCTTTTCTTCATTTTTCAACTTATTTTCAGTTTTTTAGTGAGAACCAGGAAATAGTAAATTAAAATCAACACAAGTAATTGTTTGAACAATTTATCAAGTTCAATATCAATAACGTTCTAGAATATGGCTAGAAATTTCAAACTTTTTCTGAAATTTTGCTCTTTTCGTCCACTTCTTAAATGAAGTGAAGTAAAAAATTAATTGAAAATATGAAACGTATTTGTTTAAAAAATGTATCAATATTTATAATAATATTCTTTTAGAAAAATATTACACAGTTTCGGTTATTTAATAAAATTTTTAACTTTTTATCAACTCTTTGTTTAAAGTGTGGTAATGATTAATGAAATATAACTAATATAATTGTTCAAACGAATGATTATTATTTATAAATATTTTCAATCATAGTAATGTTAGACAATAGCATTTTTTAAATTTTCATACTTCCTGTCAACTTTTTGCTTACAGCGAGGTATTAATTAATAATAATTAACAAATATAATTTTTTAAATGAATTATTATTTTTAAGAGTATCTCCTTCTACGAACATACTAGGTAGATGCGGTTTTTCCTGAAATTTTAAATTTTTGTCAACTTCTCACTCTGTGAGATGATAATTATTTCAAGTTATCAAACATAATAGTTTGGAGAATTTCTAAAAATTGATAAATATCTAAAAAGCCAAGAGCCGAATAAAAAATTATAGAAGAAACCATAACTATCTTGCATTTTTACAGGAAAAAATAGTTGTAAACATTAATAATTTGTTTAAAAAATTATGTTTCTAATTTCGATTGATTTTCATGTTACTTTAAGTAAAAATTGTTTGGAAGGATTTCAAGAGAATATTATTAAAAATAATTATCAAGTGTTTAAAGAACTATGCAGGTTAGATGTAATCGATATTTAAGTTACATTTGAATTTTGAAAGGCCTTACAAAATTGCAACGTTATCGAAGAGTTTGGAAATACTGAAAGGGGTTTATAATTATTTATAGTGATTTCAACAGATGTAAATATATTTCCAAGAATTTTAAAGGATTTAAAGTAATTTTAGGACAACTTAAAGACTGGCACAAGACATCTATAATTTTTTGGCGATTTAAGAATATTTTAAGAAATGTTAAGAGACTGTGAGAACTTTAAAACATATTCAGTGGTTTCATAATATTTTAGGGCATATTCCGTAACTGTCAAAGATTTCAATTATAGGATTTCAAGTGTCTTTTAAACATTTTAAGTAATTTCGGAGGATTTATAGCAATGGAAAAATATTTTAAAAGCTTTGAAAAGAGAGTAATTCCTCTTTTAATTTCCAGAAATTTGACTGAATTTCAAAGGGTTCAAATCCTTTGAAATCTAGTAAAATTGTCCAAGGATTTCGGCGGATTTTGAGTAAGTTTAGGGAGTTAAGAACGATTTACCGGATGTATCGTTTTCAACTCCATTGAAACAATCAGAAGGACATATTCAGAAATGTTTATCGTGACCTAGTCTCTTTCAATTTTTAAAATGTTACTATCTCGAAAATGAATGATTTGCTGTGTACAAACCATTTTTTAAGAAGGATAAATGCATGTTTTTTTTAAATTTTGAATGTGATGTTTTATTTTTTGGATCAATAATAAAAAACTTTTGGAGATTAATAATTAATAATTTAATAACGCCTTACATACTTAACTGTCTAGATTTTTAGTCATATATAAAATTTTTAATGCATCTATTAACATCCTAAAATTCATTGAAGAAGAAAGAAATAAATTATTTTTATTAATTTATTATTATTATTTTTTTATTATTTTTACTTTTTTTATCTTATTTTTTTTATTTTTATTTTTATTTTCTTGGAAAATAAAATTTTACTTTTTCTTCATAATCTGCACAATATTCCCAAGTTTTTGAAATTTTAAGTTTTTTTGAGTTTGCGTTTATTTAGGAGAATGAATCCTTTCTTCGTAGCTAATAAATTTTAAAGAAATCTAAAAAGCCTTTTCAACTTTTAGAAGTACATAGCGCATGAGTATACTGCATATGCATAATTAATTAAAGGCGCACATTAATTCTTTATTATTTTAAAATTGTAAAAAATTATTATTTTTCATAAGCTTATTAAAATAATTAGAAGATAAAATTTAATGAATGGAAAGACACTAGGTCGCGATTTCTTTTTAGGAAAATAATGAAATTTTGCAATCAAATAATGAAATTTATAAGTAAAAAAGATAATATTTAGGATAAAGTTTTCCCAAATTCGCAAGGAATACGTACATCAGTTAACAGATATTGTTTAGAAATTTTTCAAAGAAATTTTGGTTGTATCTCACTTTATTAGACTGATCACTTGAATTTTCGTTTTCCAATAGCATTCTGGATGTTTAAATGAATTGTGATTAGTCTTGTCTTAAAATATCTACAGCCGGCTCTCTAATTATTTTTAAAAGCACAAATTTTCTTTTATAGATATTTTTTATACCACGCTTTGTTTGGTTGACAATTTGGATTTTTAATTTTTCAATAAGAGTTCCAATGTTTAAAAGAAACCCCATCAGTTCCAACAGAAAAACGTTAAAAGCGATTTTGTAAGTCTTTCTGAAAGCAAAAATTTGTTTTATACCATTTTTTGTACATCTTATTGTTTTTTATCAAAATTTAATTTTAATTTTTTTAAAAGGGTTATCACAATTAAAAAACCCATTCGTCTTAGCAAGAAAATGTTTAAAATAAATTTTTTAATTATTTTGAGATGGAAATTTTTGCTCAGATATTTTTTATGAAAAATAGAATTTTTTATTTTAAATTACATTTTTTACGATCAATCCGAAAACTGTGCAAATTACTAAAAAAATTTATTCACAAAATTTGTATGTCGAGTATTTATTTCGCTTATTTTTGCCGGTAAATTATATTTTTTACTTTTTCGAATACATTTTTGATGGATTAAACTATACCTGTTGAACGAAAACGGGCGACTAAAGAATTTGTACTTTCTTCTTTATCGTTAGAAAAGTGTGTCTACAAATGAAATCAGGGTGCAGACAAAGCTCTCGTTTCGTCTTGGAACGTCACTACACACACCATCTTCGGGGGAAAAGTAGTTTCAAATTTTTAAGTGAACAGTTTATTTATTTGTACGATTGAACACAATAATTTCCCGAAGACACATAGTATTAACCTATGTTAAATGTGTAATTTCATGAATATACAAAAATTATTGCTGCAATTAAGTAACCAATCGGAGCTAACTAAAAAGGAGACGTTCACTATAGCCTCAGATTGTATCTTCTTTCCTTTCGGCACAAAATAATTAATTTTTCCCAACTGGTAAACGTGACCTAAAACTTGGCTTTTTTCAGTAAAGGTTCTGTAAGTGTCGAAGAGAAGGTTCTGAATGTCGCTGCAGCCGTTTTGGGATAGCGTGCTGGTACCAACAACGCTGTAAATAAATGGCCCATTGGATATTTTACTATAAGGCGACCGTATTTTCCTACATCATGATGTTCAGCTTTAAAAGGTTCTTACGGTACGAAATTCTCAACCTTATATTTTTGATCGCTTTGAAAGCGTATGTAAGCGTTATTTAGTTTAAGAGATTCAGCTATGGATAAGGTATCCTTTCCCCCCGTGAGTGAATTTCCTGAACCGGAAGCTGGTGAAATATAACGTTGGTCCTTTGGCAATTCTATATAGGCCATAAAGCTCTTAGTTCGCCTCGGTCCACCATTCTCAAGGTACATCATTATTAGGGGCTCAGCAACTTTCCATTCATCTATAGGTGATCCCAAAATATGTTCTTGTTTCGAATACTCCTCTACACCATATAGACCAATCGTGAATTCTCTAATGCGTTTAGGAAACTCATCTGCACCTATTTTTTATGGAAAAAACGGACGTTTATCAAGTTGTTGCACACTAATATGTTAAGATTTTAACACTTTTGAACAATCAATGGTGAAGGCGAATGCAATTTTTATTTTTCCGATCAAAAATATCTTTTTCGAAGTACTTTTCTCGATGAGCTTCCAGAGTCTGAATCCAAAGGCTCCCCTTATTTTCGCGATAAATGCAAGGTTTCTCGAGATATATTGGTAAAATAATTTTTATATCTTGAGGTCGGTACTAAATTCAAGATAATTGAAGCAATTCATGATGACTCAAAAGATTTTATTGAAATATAAGAGATACCTAGTGACTTATAGTAAACTCTTGTGAATGCCAGAGATTTAGGGAAATCTAAGATATCAAATAATTCTGAACAATCAAGTACATTCTAATAAGTTCAAGAAAAATATGAAAAATGACCAAAAATGCGTTCAGGAAAAAGTATGGTGTTTATTGTGCACAGAATAAAGAGAAATTTCGAAATAAACGGCAAACTTTACTTCGAAAAAGACCCTTCCTTTTGTGTGAATATATTGATCATATTTTTTGGCCGCAGTAATTAAAAATAATAATAAAGTACCACTTGACATCTTATAAAATGTCTGGGTATATTTACAATTAAAGTTTTTTTAAATGACTGAAGATATAGAGTAAAACTTGAAAATTTTAATAATGAATTCTTATCATATTTGCAACCACTGAGACTTCAAAAGAGATAAAGTTTGATTAACAAGAACTTTCTTTGCTGCAATCTTTGTTTAGATGGTGAGCTCAGGCTAATATACTTTGTAACATGGCATTGTGTGTACAAACATATTTACTACTCCGAAATAGAAAAGAGAATCTTTGGCAAAAGTATATTTTTTGGTCTAACTTTATCTATTTCGAGGCTTTAATTTTTACGTGAGTTAAGACTCATAAACGTGGCCTAAAATAACGAACAAAAATTTCATGATTGATAATAAAAATTTCTTTCAAAATATTTCATGGCAAGCTTTTTATTGCTGAAATCGTTACAATTATTTTTCAAAGGCATCAATTTTTAAGTTAATAACTATATTTTAAGATTATTCACTTAGTTTTAAAGTTGGAAACAGAAGAATTATAGAGGATATTTTTCCGGAAAAGTGAACCACGTTTCATTGAATTGGACAATTTAAAACAAATCCTCAAAAACAATGTTTCTTGGTTCGTAAGGCATAACCGATAATATTATTTTTATTCATAAAATTAAAAAAAAAACTTTTTTCCCTAGACACCTGATTTTTGAAACGAGATCAAATTTAAAATCCTATTTAACGTCCAATAATCAAGTTAACATAAAGAATTCCTGAGAACACAATAATGAGGAGGAAACCAACCAAATCCGCTTCCTTCATTTTTGTTTTGTTTTTATTATTATCATATCAAAAGAAATGACCATTTACTCATACAGAATCCTCATCCATGTAAGAAAAATTGAGCAGATAGAAACGGCAATGAAACAGCGATACACTCTCCTTTTATTTTTACAGAGATTGTTTTTATGAATTTTTTTATTAAAGAAGGATCTTTTTTAAATTACAATAGGAGTATTTTACAGTGGTTAATCAAATTTTGACGTTAGATTCTTGGTTTTATTTTCAGAAATTGTATACATTATACATTATGTCTTAAAATCTCTACACAGAAAGCAATTATCCGTAAAAAGGTCGGGAACTTTAAGTTGGGTCTCTAATTCGAGAAAAAGAAATAAAATATTGAGTTATCTTTGTACGAGAAATTTATGGACGAATTTCAAAATTTTTACAAAAAGCTCGAACTTTCAAAGAACTGTTTCTGAAAAATTCAGACTTTAATAAAAAAGAAAACGCTTACTTGTGCAATTTAATTCACATAATTTATAAGTTCGCAACTATGCGGACCAGCTTGTCAGTAAGTGGGAGGTTGGTTTTGGTTGAATTTTAATTAGCCAAAAATTGAGATGGCTTGGAAACCTGATTTCAATGGTGATTTTTTTCAATGCTTCTTTTGCATAAAGTTGTTCGTGCTAAGATCGAAACATTTCCATAATTATTTACGAAAATCCATCAATAACCAATAATTTTTTATAGTAACCGCGACCTAGCTACTAGTTAGTGACTTATTGTAATGAAAACTTGTTTCTCTTGTACTTTGCAATAAAGAGAATTGGGATGTTCAAACACTTTGGCAATATAAAATTTAAACTCAAAACTCTTGACAAATGAAAGTTGTGTAAAAATTAATGTGTTAAATTTGGGATAGATAATTAATATATTTTAAACTTACGTATCAAATCGAGGAAACCAGAAAAGAGAAAGATTAGAATTTCCGTAGCAATCTTCATTATTTCAGAATAGTGTCAATGGTAGATAACTCAAGATTAATCCTCCTTGAATTTCAAAAGAAAAAATACAACTATATATACTAGGATGTATCCTGTAGACAAGTTTCGATAGTAGAGTTAGCTGAAATCTTTCAAAGTTGATTGGTTATTTTTCGAAAGCGCTGGTCCAATAGACACCAAACAACGTTTTATTTTTTCTTGACAGTACATGGAGGGAATGGAGAAAACTTAAACCCGGCACTCAAACTTTCCTTATTTGCTAGATAAACTATTTATAGAACGATGTGGAATCTTCAGACTTATCAGAAATTAGAATACGTGTTACGGAAGTAGATAAATTAACAATAATAATGATTAGGTGAAAAATAGTATAAGGATGGAAAAAGAGATAAAAGAAACGTTATACATCATAAATAAATAGGGCATAAATACATTAAAAAAATTTCTATACCAATACATTCATGTTCATGGATCATTCTAATCTTTATATACAAGTAAGACGTAAGCCTCCATCCAAACGTAATAATTAATATCCAAATTAAAATTTTTCTTCTTTAAAATTCATTTATTAATCGATTCAAACCTAAGGAAGTTAAAGAACTAAAAATATTTTTCTATCGGAAAAATGTGTGTACTGAAATATTTCGAAAATCTCGCACTCATTGTTGTTCAAACCCAGTTTGGCATTTGAATGCCATGACAGTTCTCCATTAATTACATTTTCGAAAAGTAAACTGAGCTGCTAACTTTAAATTTATTTACGACTAATGTTAACCTAATTTGTAAGAAAACTTGATTTCAGTAATTGAAAAGTATAATTCATTGTTGTTAATTCTTTAATACCGATGGGTTGACCATTCAAATTGTGGGTGTGCAATTGGTCCAATTTTTACTAACGACTTTACAGGCATATCTCTACCAAATTTGAACTCACAAAAAAATAAATGCGTTTCTTAATAATGATAGTTGAGAGTTTCGCAAGCTCCATAAAGTTTAAGACGTATTTCCCATAAGAAAAAAGACGCTTCTGTAAATTTCATTTAGATCACGTCAATATTAGGTCAATCGAGTTTAAATTTTAAATGTCATGGAATGCTTATTATTATTTGCAATAATAACTTCAATTGATATGCGAACAAATTTACGTTGCATATTGTTCATATATACACAGTAAAAAAAATTACTGAATTTAAATCGAAAATCCTGCTTATTTTAAGGTGTCACAAAAAGAAGCATAGGCAATCTGAAATTAGGAATTACATCTACACATTAAATGAAGGGAATTAGATTCCTTAAATTCGGGGTGTTTTTTTCTGTTGTAAATAATTTAATAAATGGAATACAGGGGTATTTTGCCAACTAAAGATTTTTTTCACGAAAATACTGAAATAATTCCACATCAATTTCCTCTTACCTTTATAACGGAATAGTTGTCTGGTAGATTTAATAAAACTATCAAGTTTTATAACGAAAATTTTGAAAACAAAAATTAGTTTTTGCTCCCTAAACCATAGAAGTAGCATCCCTCATTAGTGACAATACCCTAAACATATTCTAAGTTCAAAGGGAAATAAAATGCAATTAATTAGAAAGAAAATAATTGATCGATTTACTTAAAAATGTATGAAAATAATTTTAGGGGGTGGATTTCAAGGGTATTTTTTATCCCTCAGAAGTGTTTCTCCGCCGATAAAAAAATAAGTGTCGCTTAGCTTTTAATGCCCAACAACAAATACAAATTTGAAGAAGATGAGAGTAATACACCCCAAAAGCTTTCCTTGTTAGAGTGACGGAACAATTTAATTTAATATTAAGTACGTTTTTATTGTTTATTACTGTTTTCTTTTATGTTAATTTTTTAAATTAATCCTCAGGTTTTATCAATATCTTCTCTTCGACCAGTGCTAGAAAGTTGCAGGTTTTAGGACCGTCCACTAAGCGCCGCCTCAAAAGGCAAATTTAAAAATGGTATACGCCGTATTTTTTTGCTTCTTGTTGCTAATTTTATGCTCAAAAAATTTTTGTTTTTGCTGTCTCAACTTCCGAGAAAAGGGTGGCGGCGCTAGCACGACGTCCAAGTAGAGCCGCCACCTATGAAAACATACTAATAATGATTATACTGAGATGAACGATTAGGGGATATTTTTTACTTTTTTTTTGCTCTCTGATGACATATATGACGTTTCCCGAAAAACTACCCCTAAGTCGTACACACCTACCTCTCGTGATCAAAATCTGTTTAAAAGTGGTAAAAACATCTCGGAAAAAATAAAGGCGATTTAAAGCTCCAAATTAATTACTTCACACTTGAAACTTACCCTTTCATTATAATTTTCCCCAAAAAACTACCCTTATACGCGATTATATGCAGCGAAGTTCATATATGTATGCAAAAAGCATTTAAGATAATAAAGTTCAGAAACGGTTGTTAGTGGATATTTTTTCGCTCTTTTTTTCTCTCCGATCATCTATATAACAGTCCCTAAAAACTACCCTTACGTCATACATACCCACCACTCGGGATAAAAAAGTTCCAAAAGTGGGCAATCCACCAACAACCATGTAAAGATGACTTAGAGCTCCAAAATAATTACTTGACACTTGAAAATTACCTTCTCATTATAATTTCCCCCAAAAACTACCCTTATACGTCCACGTGTGCAGCGGAACATATATCCGTATGAAAACGTCACAAAAATAACAAAATATAGAAAACACTGTGAGGTGATATGTTTTGATCTTTTTTATCTCAGATGACATATATTACGTATCCCAAAAAATACCCTTAACTCGTACCCAAAAAAAAGGAGCAAAAATATGAACTAATAGCGGTTTCTGAATTTTATTATTTTAAATGCTTTTTACATTCATATATGATCTCCGCTGCATACACTCACGTGGAAGAGTAGTTTCTCGGGAAAATGATAATTCTTTACATTTTGTCAGGGGGTTGTCCCACTTTTAAAACGTTTTTGATCATGAGGGGTAGGTGTGTATGAGTTAGGGGTAGTTTTTTAGACAGGAAATACACGTCATCAGATAGAAAAAAAGTAAAAAGATCTTCCTTTATTGTTCATCTTATTATAATGATTTTTAGTTAGTTTTCATAGGTGGCGGCGCGACGCTGAGTGGACGTCGTGCTAGCGCCGCCACCCTTTTCTCGGAAGTTAACAGAGCAAACAAATTTTTTTGGCGTAAAATTAAGAAAAGAAAAGCAAAAAAAACATAGTTCCTATTAAACCTTGACTCCCTTATTCTCTCCTCCCCTGTTTCCTTCTCTCTCTCCATGCTGTTTCTTTTAATCAACTCATAAACCTTGTTACTTCATCATGCATCCTTCTCACTTCATCCATCTGCAATCCATTCGTTCGAAAATAACTTTCCTTTTCCATCTCCATCCTCCCAACCCTGCGTCTGTTCTCCTTCTCCCACCAATATAAATAGAATGAATAAAATTTGACATTTTTAGATATGATATTATTAAAGGTATAGTCTAGATGAAATAAAATAAAATGAAAAATCCCATGTACAGACGTGGGTCAAATCCCACCAAACGTTGCTCTGAAATCTGGTAAATGCACATATTGGTCCATTTTAAATAGAATGAACAAACTGTGACATTCTTAAATATGATATTATTAAAGGTATCGTCTAGATGAAATAAAATGGAATAAAAAATCCTATGTACTGAGGTGGGTCAAATACGAACTAACTTGGAGCTGAAATAGGCTTAGTGCACATATACGGTCCATTTTCAAATAGAATTAATGAAATGTGACATTTTTAAATATGACATGTTTAAAGGTATCGTCTAGAGGAAATAAAATAAAATAAATCCTAAAGAATCCCATGTCCATACGTGGGTCAAATCCGACCAAACGTTGCCCAAAAATCGTGACAAAGCACGTACAGGTCCATTTTCAAACAGAATTAATAAAATGTGACATTTGCAAATATGATATTAATATATGCATCGTCTAAAAAAAAATAAAAAAATCCTATGTGGTAAAGTGTCTCAAATCCGACCCAACGTTGCCCTGGAATCGTGTTAATGCACATGTAAGGACCATTTTGATATATAATTAATACATAGGTAAACGTTTATTCTTCAGCCTCCTGACCTTTAAAAATTGAATTGCTTACACTTACATTTATTATAGAATTTATTTACATCTAAATATTTAAAACTAACATCCATCCACACCTTATCTCTAAGCCGACCTTGCCTTCCTCGCTTTGCATCGCCTCGCCCGCATGCTGCAATTTTCTCGCCTAGCCACGCACCCCTGCGTCTGCTCTCCTTCCACCACCAACCTACATAGAACTAATAAAATTTGACATTTTTAAATATTATATTATTAAATGTCTCATCTAGAGGAAATATAATAAAATAACAAATAATATATACGGACGTTGGTCAAATACGAAAAAAAGTTGCCCTGACATAGACTTAATGCACATTATATGGATCATTTTCAAATAGAATTAATAAAATCTGACATTTTTGTTTATAATATTATTAAAGCTATCGCCTAGAGGAAATAAAATGAACAATTAAATAATAAATCCCATGACCGGACGTGGGTCAAATCCCACCAAACGCTGCCCTGCAATCGTGATAATGCACATATAGGTCCATTTTCAAATGGAATTAATAAAATTTGCCATTTTCAAATATGATATTATTAAAGGTTTTGCCTAGACGAAATGAAATTAAAATTAAATTAAAAATCCCATTTACGGAAGTGGGTCAAATGCGAAAAAAATTTCCCTGACATAGTCTTAGAGCACATACAGGGATTATTTTCAAATAGAATTAATAAAATGTGACATTTACAAATATGATATTATTAAAGGTATCGTCTAGAGGAAATAAAATTAAAATACAATAAAAAATGCCATGTCCGCACGTGTGTCAAATACCGCCAAACATTGCCCTAAAATCGTTTCAATGCACATATAGTTCAATTTTCAAATGGAATTAATAAAATATGACGTTTTCGAATATGATTTTAATAAAGGTTTCGTCTAGAGGAACTATAATTAAAACAAAATAAAAAATCCCATGTCCGAAAGTGGGTCAATTTCCACAAAACGTTGCCGTGAAATTGTGTCAATGCACATATACGTCCATTTTCAAATAGATTTAACAAAATGTGACATTTTCAATTATGCAATTATTAAAGGTATCGTCTTGAGGAAATAAAATAAAAATAAAAAATCCCATGTCCGGACGTTGGTCAAGTCCCACCAAACTTTGCCTAGAAATCGTCTCAATGCACATATAGGTCCATTTTCAAATAGAATTAACAAAATGTGACATTTTTAAATATTATATTTTTAAAGGAATCGTCTATATCCGGACGTGTGTCAAATCCCACCAAACGTTGCCCTGAAATCGTGCCAATGCACATATAGGTCCATCTTAAAATAGAATTAACCAATTGTGAGATTTTCGAATACGATATCATTAAAGTTATCGTCTAGAGGAAATAAAATTGTTTTAAAATCCCATTACCGGACGAAAGTCAAATCGCTCCAAACTTTGCTCTGAAATCGCCTCAATTCACATATAGGTCAATTTCAAATAGAATTAATAAAATGAGACATTTTTTATATGATATAATTAAAGGTATTGTCTAGAGTAAATACAATAAAAAATCCTATGTATTGAAGTGGATCAAATCCGGACAAAGGTTAACCTGCAATAGTCTTAATGCACATATACGGTCCATTTTCAAATAGAATTAATAAAATGTGACATTTATAAATATGATATTATGAAAGATATCGTCTAGGGCAAATAAAATTAAAATTAAATAAAAAATACCCTGCCCGGGCGTGGGTCAAATCCCATCAAACGTTGCCCTGAAGTTGTGCCAAAGCACATATAGGTTCGCTTTAAAATAGAATTCACAATATGTGTCATTTTTAAATATTACATTCTTAAAGCTATTGTCTAGAGGAAAGCAAATAAAATAAAAAATCCTATGTCCGGACGCGGATCAAATCCGACCAAACATTGCCTTGAAATCGTGGTAATGCACATGTACGTAAAATTTCCAATACAATGAATAAAATGTGACATTTTAAAATATGATATTATTAAAGGTATCGTCTAGAGGAAATAAAATTAGAAATAAATAAAAAAATCCCCTTCTCGGGCGTGGATCAAGTCCCACCACACGTTGCCGAGAAATCGTGTCAATGCACATATAGGTCCATTTTCAAATAGAATTAACCAAATGTGTCATTTTTAAATATATTTTTAAAGGTCGTGTCTAGAGCAAAGAAAATAAAAATAAAATAAAAAAACCCATATCCGGACGTGGGTCAAGTCCCACCAAACGTTGTTGTGAAATCATGCCAATGCACATATAGGTCCATTTTCAAATCGAAATAACAAGGTGATATTTTCAAATATGTTATTTTTAAGGTATCATACGGAGGAAATAAGATTAAAATAAAACAAAAAATCCAATTTCCGGACGTCGGCCAAGTCCCGCCAAACTTTTCCGTGAAATCGTGTCAATGCAAATATAGGTCCATTTTCAAATCGAATTAAGAAAATGTGACATTTTCAAATATGATATTTTAATGGTAACGTTTAGAGGAAATAAAGTTAAAATAAACTACAAAATCCCATGTCCGGACGTGGGTCAAGTCCCACCAAACGTAGCCGTGAAGTCGTGTCAGTGCAAATATAGGTCCATTTTCAAATAGAAATAACAAAATGTGACATTTTGAAATATGATATTATTAAAGCTATCGTCAAGAGAAAATAGAATAAAATCAAAAATCCTATTTCCGGACATGGGTCAGATCCGAACAAAGGTTGCCCGGCAATTATCTTAACGGACATATATGGTCCATTTTCAAATAGAATTTATAATATGTGACATTTTTAAATATTTCATTACCAAATGTATCGTCTGGAGGAAATAAAATTGAAATACAATAAAAATCCCATGTGCGCACGTGGGTCAATTCCCACCAAACACTACCCTAAAATCGTGTCAATGCATATATGGGTCCATTTTCAAATCGAATTAATAAGATGGGACATTTTTAAATATTATATTATTAAATCTGTCGTCTAGAGAAAATAAAATAAAAAGTAAAATAAAAATCCTACGTACGGACGTGGGTCAAATCCGAACAAACGTTGCTCTGAAATAGCCTTAGTGCACATACAGGGTTCATTTTCATATAG
Organism: Acraspis erinacei; assembly: GCA_035041075.1. Lineage (NCBI taxonomy): Eukaryota > Metazoa > Arthropoda > Insecta > Hymenoptera > Cynipidae > Acraspis > Acraspis erinacei. The sequence goes on from JAWWLR010000003.1 coordinate 729,908, forward strand.
AATTAATCAAATGAGAGATTTTCAAATATGACATTATTAAAGCTATCGTCTAGATGAAATAAAATAAAAAATAAAATAAAAAATCCCATTACCGGGCGAGAGTCAAATCGCTCCAAACGTTGCCCTGAAATCGTGTCAATGCACGTATAGGTCCATTTTCAAATAGAATTAATAAAATGTGACATTTTTAATATAATATTATTAAAGGTCTAATCTAGAGAAAATAAAATAAAAAATCCTATGTATTGACGAGGGTCAAATCCGAAAAAAAAGTTTGCCCTGAAATATTCCAAATGCACAGATACGGTCAATTTTCAAATGGAATTAATAAAATGTGACATTTTTAAAAATGATATTTTGCAGGTATCATCTAGAGGAAATAAAATAAAATCAAAAATCCTATATACGGACGTGGGTCAAATCCCACCAAACGTTGCCCTGAGATCGTGTCAATGGACATATAGGTCCATTTTCAAATAGAATAAATAAAATGTGTCATTTTTAAATATTATATTTTTAACGCTATGGCCTAGAAGAAATAAAATAAAATATCCTATGTCCGGACGTGGGTCAAGTCCCACCAAGCGTTGCCCTGATATCGTGTCAATGTACATATAGGTCAATTTCGAAATAGAATGAATAAAATGTGACATTTTCAAATATGATATGAGTAAAGGTACCGTCTGGAGGAAATAAAATTAAAATAAAATAAAAATCCCATGTCCGGACGGGGGTCAAGTCCCACCAAACGTGTCGGTGAAAGCGTGTAATTAAAATATAGGTCCATTTTCTAGCAGAATTAGGAAAATTGCACATTTTCAAATATGATATTATTAAAGGTACCGTCTACAGGAAATAAAATTAAAATAAAATAAAAAATCCCATGTCCGGAAGTGGTTCAACTCTCACCAAATTTTTCCGTGAAATCGTGTCAATGCAAATATAAGTCCATTTTCAAATAGAATTAAAAAAATTTTACATTTTTAAATATGTTGTTATTAAAGGTATCATCTAAAGGAAATAAAATTAAAATAAATAAAATTCAAATTCCGGACGTGGGTCAAATAAGACGAGACGTTGCCCTGAGACCGTGTCAATGCACATATACGGTCCATTTTAAAATAGACTTAATAATATGTGACATTTATAAATATTTTGTTATTAAAGTTATTGTCTATAGGAAATAAAATTAAAATACAATAAAAAATAACATATCCAAACGTGGGTCAAGTCCCACCAAACGTTGGCGTGAAATCGTATCAATGAATATATAGGTCCATTTTCAAATAGAATTAACAAAATGTGACATTTTCAAATATGATATTATTAATGGTATCGTCTAGAGGAAATAAAATAAAAATCAAATAACAAATCCCATGTCCGGACGGGCGTCAAATCCAACGAGACGTTGCCCTGAGATCGTGCAATGCACATATATGGTCCATTTTTAAATAGAATTAATAATATGTGAAATTTTTAAATATGATATTTTACAGGTTTCATCTAGAGGAAATGAAATAAAATCAAAAATCCTATGTCCGGATTTAGGTTAAATCCCACCAAATGTTGCCGTGAAATGGTGTCAATGCATATATACTATCCATTTTCAAATCGAATTAATAATATATGACTATTTTAAATCATTTCTTATTAAATGTATCTTCTTGAGGAAATAAAAAATAAATAAAAAAATAAAATCAATTTCTGGAAATGGGTCAAATCCCACCAAACTTTGTCCTGAAATCGTGTCACTGCACATATACGGCCCATATTTAAAGAGAATTAATAATCTTTGACAATTTTAAATAATTTCTTATTACAGGTATCTTCTAGGGGAAATAAAAAAAAAATAAATCCCATGTCCGGACGTGTGTCAAATCCCACCAAACATTGCCCTGAAACCGTATCAATGCACATATAGGTCAATTTTCAAGTAGAATTAAGAAAATGTGACTTTTTTAAATATAATATTTTTAAGGTATCATCTAGAGGAAATAAAATAAAATCCTATGTCCGGACGAGGGTGAAACCCGACCAGTAGTTGCCCTGAGATCGTGTCAATGCACATATAGATCCATTTTCAAATAGAATTAATAAAATGTGATATTTTCAAATATGATATTATTAAAGGTATCGTCTAGAGGAAATTAAATTAAAATTAAATTAAAAATTCCATGTCCGGACGTGGTTCAAATTCCACTAAATGTTGCCCTGAAATCGTGTCAATCCACATATTAGTTCTTCTAACTA
>JAWWLR010000003.1:764531-779411 GCA_035041075.1 Acraspis erinacei
AACTGTTCTTTTCCTTGCCTTGACCAATCTCCTTTTCCTACACTTTTTAGCTTTACTCCCTTTTTATTCATATTGTTATTACTTTTTTTTTCTCCCTCTAATGGCACTATCAAGGGAAAGTGATCTGGATGAATATAATCACCTAACTCTAGTTTCTGAAACCTTCTCTCTCACCTCATCATCTACTACCACATAATCAATTACCGTTCCCCTTTCTCTTCCTGAGTGAGTATATTCTCCCTCCTCAATACCTCTATATGTCCGTTTAAGATAAACCATCCCAACTCCTCCAAGCTCTTTAGCGGCTTGTTTCCCTCCACATTCAGTACCTTATCTTTGTATTTTCTTCTTCTTTCTTCTCCCAATTCCATTCCCCCTCTATCTCCTGTTCTTGCATTGAATTCCCCACCTATTATAAGCCTGATCTCTTATTTATTTTCTTCACGCCTTTCTTTCATCTCCTCTGCTTTCTCCTGCATATCTCCATTCACAAAAACTCCCACTATCTTCCACTTATCTTCTCTCATCTTTACCTTTTCTACTGTTATTCGTTCTTCTTGTTCTTTCCTATCTTTCTTATCTTTCCCTGTTATACATTAGCTTCTTACTTTCATCACCATTTCTCCCATTGCTCTGTTATTTTTATTCTTCCTCTTTGCATTTTGAACTTGCTTTTTGTAACCTCTTGATAACCTTCCCCTTACTCTTTCCCATCCCTTTTGATCTAGCCACGTCTCCGGCATTATTAATGCATCCCATTGTTTAAAATTTCTCATAAATTACATATCCTTTCTCTCCCATCCTGCCATATTCCAGTAACATATCATCCATTCGTCACTAAATTAATTTCTCCGATATTTTTGCTTCTTAGTATTTCTTATTTTCCTATGTCCCATTCCTTCCTCTCCTAGTTTCCCGGAACCCTATTTCTTACTATCTCTTCCCTTTCTACATCCCAAATCCACCATAATCCATCTATCTGTATTCTCCTATAAATGTCTCATGTTTTTCTTCCCTTTTTTCTTTCCTCTTCCGCTATTTTCCTTAACTCATACTGCATCTTCGCTTCTACCTATGTCAAATCATCCTCTATTCTCTCCGAGCTACCAGATAACAATCTCTTCTTCGTCATAACTTCCCTCTTATGTTTCCGTTTCTTTAGTTTCACCAGTACCATTCTCTCCCCTTTTCGCTCTTTGCTTCCTACACTTCTCACTTCCTCTATTTCTACCTTAACATCAATCCTTTTTAGTACTTCTTCCACTCCTTCGTTCAGATTCTTCCTCTCTAATCTGATACCCTTTATCACTATGTTTCTTTTTCTTTCGTCCTTCTCTTTCTTTTCTGTTCTTTTTTCTATTCTTTACAGTTCTGTTTTCTAACCGTTCCAGAACTTCTTTCCATTTCTTTATTTCTTTTATAAGTTCATCCATTTCCCGCCTAATTTCTTTCCTTAATTCCTCTCCCCTTTTCATAAATCCCCACTACTTCTATCATAACTTCGCGCATTTCTTTTATTCTTTCCACTTTCATCGGACCTTCAGTTTCATCTCCGCTTTCTTCAATCCCCTTACTATTCTCATGCTTTTCTACAAAACTCTGATTTTCCGGCGGCGATTTGAAATGTTTTGGATATTTCAATCTTTAACCTAAATCGTCCTTCTTTTCACTGCTTTCCTTTAGATAAAATCCTGAATCAAACCCAAGCTTTTTGCTCTTAATCTTAAATCCAACTATTTGGTTGAAAAGTTGCCTTTCTGTAGTTGATAATTAAAATGTTTCGTTGAAAATTCATGTCTTTTGTTGAAAAATCTTCTCTGTGATAGAGAATGTTAAATTACATTTTTTTTTAAATAAATCTGTTTTTTTGTGTGGTAAATTCATTTTCTATCTGTAAATTTAACTATTGCTCTTTTGGTAGAAGACTGATCTTTTTACTAAAAAAAATCAGCTATTTGCTTGATAATTCTTCTTTTTTATTTGAAAATTCTACTGTTTGCTTTGGAATTATTGGATTTTTTTAAATTGTCTTTTTCCTAGAAAATAAATCTTTTTGGTTGCAAGTTCAACTGTTAGGTTAAAAATTCATGTATCTTTTAAAAATCCGAATTTTACCTGAATATGCATTAAATTTTAATTTTAGGTATATTTGTGTCCAAAAAGATTTGTTTTCAATTTTTTTAGGAAAAGTTTTATCCTATTTCAAGTTGCAATACCAAGATTTTATGTTATTTGACCAACTTTGGTCTTTCGATTCTTGGTTTTATTTGAAGGAATTCTGCACATTAAATTGATTATTAAACGCTAAATAGGGGTTTAAATTTGATTTTAATCTCATTAAAAATTCTTATATTTTGAAATTATTTTAAAGATTAGTGCTGAATTGCTTATTAAATTAATAATTTATGGCTTATATTGTTTATGAAATGTATGCATAGTAAAGAAGTAAATCGTACATAGTAAATAGCAAATAAAGGTATAGAATTAATATTGCCAAAGACTTCCAATATTTTAAATATTTCCCAAAGATTTCACAAAGTTTCCCAAAGTTTTCAGAAAATTTTCACAAAGATTTCAATAAGATTTAAAAAATGCTTAAATTATTTCATAAACCTTTCAAAAATATTTTATAAGGATTTCAATCATTTTAAAAATATTCTAAATACTTCAGAAACATTTTTATAATCTTACAATTGTTAACAATAATTTTTTATATTTAGCAAAGATTTCCAAAACGTCGAAAAAGGTTTTACAAAGATTTCACAAGAACTTTAATTATTTCACCAAAAATTTATCAGAATTCTTGAAGATTTCAATGATTTCCAACAAATTTCGTAAAGATTTCAATCATTTTAGAAGTATTAAAAGTTATTTTTAATATCTCGAAAATATTTCAAAACCTTTAAAAAAGATTTTAATCATTTTAAGAATATTAACAAATTTGTTTTAATACTTCAGAAAGATTCCCAAAACTTTCAGAAAGATTTGACAAAGATTTCAATAATTTTACAACTATGAACAAATTTTTTTAACATTTGGCAAAAATTTCCAAAGCTTTTAGAAAGATTTTCTCCAGATTTCACAAAGACTTTTATTATTTCACGAAGAATTCCGATATATTTGAAAGATTTCAATAATTTCACAAATATTGCCGAATATTTCAAAATCATTTCGACGATTTTGAAAAGATTTCACAAAGATTTTGCAAAGATTTCAGCAAGATTTAAATGATTTCTAAACAATTTTACAAAGATTTCCATAATTTTACAAATATTTTTAATATTTTGGAAAGATTTCCAAAACTTTCAAGAACATTTTAAAGATTTAAATAATTTTAGGATTATAATCTATTATTATTAATATAATATTATAAGATTCATAAAGATTTCAATAAGCTTAAAAATATTATCAAATTATTTGGTAAATATTAAAAATATTTTGCAAATATTTCAAAAGATTTTAGAAAAGATTTCGCAAATGTCACCATAATTTCTCCAATATTCGCTGAAATTCCACGAAAATTTCAAATATTTCACGAAGATTTCACAAAAACTTAAATTATTTTACAAAGATTTTACAAAGATTTCAGTAATTTTAAAAATATTATTAATTATTTTTAATATTTCGATAAAGTTTCGTATAGATTTAAAAGATTTCACAAATAATTTGATGATTTCTCAAAAATTTTATAAATTCCAGAAAACTTATAAAAATGTTTAAAATTGAATTTTGGCTAATTTTTGGTAAGTTACCATGTTTAACTGCAAAATTACCATAAATGACCCAAAATGTCCAAAAATCTAGAAATTGTTAAATTGAATTTCAGGTAATTTATGAGAAGTCACCATAAATTACCTGTAATATCCCCATAAATGGCTAAATTTTCAAATAAATTTCCGGAAATTTATAAAAACGTTTGAAATTAAATATTGGGTAATTATGGGAAGTTACCATATTTACTTGTCCATGTACGATAAATGACCCAAGATGTCTATAAATTTATAGAAATTAATAGACATTTTTAAATTGAATTTTGGGGAATATATATATTAGCATATAATACATTAACAAAAATTTTAATAAATTTCCTGAAATGTATTAAAAAAGTATTTTATTTATTAAGTAGTATTTTGTTCGTATTCTATGGCTAATTGTGGAGAGAAATTTTTAATTTCAACACGCCTTAGCTAATAATGAGGCCTATAAATAAAATTTAAAAAAAACGTCTTTTTTCTTATATGAAATACGTGTTCCAATTTGTAGAACTTGGCCTCTTCTAAGTATAATTTTTTTCAAAAACCTTTTAAAACATTTGGTTCAAAACTATACAAATTTGATTACAGCAAGATAAGAACTCATTGAAAGAATTTTCATCAAAATACTTGAATCCTCAACCAGAATAGATTAATTTTTAACCAAACAGTTGCATTTTTTAGCGAACAAAGAAAGACAGTTTTTATAACATTGGTAAATTTTCAACGATTTCTTAAAATGACTTGAATTATTTCTCAGATATTGAAAAATCTTTGCAAATTAAAAAAAAGTTTTCATAGAATCTTCCAGATTTTTCCAAACATTTTTTTAAAACCTTCAAAACGTTTTCACAACTTCTGAATATCATTTATAATTATTCAGATTTTTACGAATTTTTTTTTAATTTACTGCAATTTAATTATTCAACTACCTACAAGTCTTTCAGGTTCTTCTTTGGCAATTTTGTTAAACTTTTTAAATGTTTGAAAACATTTTCAGGTATTCTCTAAAAATTATTTTGTTGGAATAAGAGATAATTAAAAATTTAACCAGGAATCTTACCAAAAAGAGATGGACTTGAATCATATTAGAATTCTTAGAAAGCTTAAAAATCGTAAAAAATCTAAATTTTGTTTTACAATTTATTAAATATATTTTAATTCTGAATTATTGAAAAAATTCAAAACTTATTAATTTAAATGATTTTCAAATGTTTCAATTTTTTCAGCAGTTTTATAAAACTTTCGAAGTTAAAATAATTACTCTAAAAGTAAATTTTCAAAGATAAGGGATATTTTAATAGACAGTGAAAAATTTTGTATTTCAAATAAATAACATTTTATTATTAAAAATAATTTTAGATTCCAATTTCAAAAGTACAAAACTAGGAAATATAATTTTGGATAAATGAATTTTCCAATTTGTTGACTTGTTAAACATTGCATTGCCTCAGAGAGATTTTTAGAAAAATTCTTTTTACAAAAGCAGCTGATCAAATAAAAGACGTTTGGCAAAGATCTAATTGCTTCATATTCATTTTAGGCCATGCAGAGTCATTCGAAAAACAAGGAAATGAAAAAATGAAAGTAAATTTTCAGTGATGAGGAAATGTGAAAATTTATAATTGATTCCTTTTTTTAAAAGCATTCGAGAAAAGTCTATATCTCATGATAATTATATATGATTACAGAAATAATGAAATTTATTTATAATTTAGAAAAATAAGACAATTTTCTACTGGTTATTTAAATTCTTTGAGTTAAAATGCTTTTCTACCAAAAAAGAAGAATTTTTAACCCCACAGTACAAATTTTCTAAATAGCAGTTCAAATTTTTTAATAATGATTAATTACCTTTTAACAAAACAGTTCAAAATTCGGAAAAGGCATTTTATTTTTACCAAAATAGCTGAATTTGTAACTATTTAGTTTGATTAATTTTCGTTCTACAAAGATTAATTTTTAAACAAATAATTGCGGTTGTTAGTAAAACAGTTCAATTATTAATAATATGATAAAATTTAAACAAAAAATATTTGTTATTAGTTGCATTTTTATGAAAATTAAGAATCTTGAAGAAACAGAAAAATTACTTCTACTAATTTTTTAGTAATATTACTAATTTTTCACTGAATTAAAAAGATTCGGATTTAAAATTAAAATATATTTTGTTTCAAATATCAATTACTGCCGTATCCTTTGGAATTCTATTTGTTTTTGTTAAATTCCACAGTTTTTTTTAAATAACATTTTTTTTGCTGACATAACAAAAATTGTAGAATTTTCAACCAGAAAGTATGAATTTTTCACAAAATGGTTTAATTTTCAACCAAATATTTGCATTTTTATCCCATAAAGATGAAATTTATCTTAAATCAGATGTTTTTAATTTAAAAAGAAACAACAAATTTCCAAAAAAATTGTTGAATTTTCACTCAGAAAAGATTTCAGCTCTCTTTTCAATACCAAATATTCAATCTAAACAAAAAGTAAATTTCCGAGGAAATAGTTCAATTTTCAATAAAACAGCACCATTTTTAACTGAAAATAGGACTCTTTAAGGAATTAGTTTAATTTTTAACTAAACAGTTGCATTTTTATCCAAGAGAGATGATTTAAAATATTTCGGATACATTTCAAAGATTTTACAAAGACTTATATTATTTGAAAAAGATTTCAGAGTAACTTCAAATGCTGACCAATGACTTTAATGGTTTTCTAATTATTTTACAAATATTTCGAATATTTCATAAAGATTTTACAAAGATTTTAATCATTTCCCAAATATTGGAAAGATTTCAAATACCTCCCAAAGAATTTTAGAGTATCCGCAAGTATTTTATAAAGATTACACAAAGATTTCAGTGATTTTTCCAAAGATTTCCAAGATTTTACAAAGATTTCACAATGGTTTCACAAACTTCGCTAAGATTTTTAGAAAATCAGAAATTTGTTTAAAAATATTACACAAAGATTTCAATGATTTTCGAAATATTTAAAACATTTTACAATTATTTCACAAAGATTTTACAAGGATTTCACAAATATTTCACAATGATTTAAAAAATTTCGCGAAGATTGCAGATAGAATTCAAACATTTTACAAAGACTTCTATTATTTCACAAGGATTTCAGATTTCCTTCGAATATTTAACAGGGACTTCAATGATTTCCAAATAATTTCAAAAATATTGTGAATATTTCATAAAGATTTTAAAAATATTTCACAAATATTTTAATTATCCGCTAGAATTTCACAAAAATTTCAATGATTTCCTAAGTATTTCAAAGATTTTACCGTGGTTTCAAAAAGATTATAAAAAGATTTTACAAAGATTTCGCAATGACTTCAAAAAGATTTAAAACATTTCGCAAAGATTTAAGATAGAATTTAACCATTTTACAACAAGTTCTATTATTTCACAAAGATTTCAGATTTATTTCGAATATGGAACATAGGCTTCAATGATTTCCAAATGATTTCACAAAGATTTCCAATATTTCATAAAGATTTTAAAAAGATTTCACAAAGATTTTCATGATTTCATAAATATTTAAAACATTTTACAATGACTTCACAAAGATTTGAAAAGGATTTCAAAAATATTTCACAATGATTTCACAATGATTTAAAAAATTTCGCGAAGATTGCAGATAGAATTCAAAAATTTTACAAAGAGTTCTACTATTTCACAAGGATTTCAGACTTCCTTCGAATAATTAAAAAGGACTTCAATGATTTCCAAATAATTTCAAAGATATTGTGAATATTTCATAAAGAATTTATAGTGGTTTCAAAAAGATTATAAAAAGATTTCACAAAGATTTTGCAATGATTTCGAATATTTCATAAACATTTTGAAAAGATTTCACAAAGATTTTAATGATTTCCCAAATATTTCAAAGATTTAAAATACTTTACAAAGATGTTTAGAGAATCCAAAAAAAGATTTTACGAAGATTATACAAGGATTTCAATGAGTTCCCCAAGATTTCAAAGATTTCCCAAATATTTAAGACTTAAAATACTTCACAAAGATGTTCAGAGAATCCACAAAGATTTTTCGAAAATTACAGAAAGATTTAAATGATTTCCCAAAGATGTCAAAGATTTTACAAAAATTTCACAAATATTTTACAAAGATTTTACAAAGATTTTACAAAGATTTCACAATGATTTCACAAAGATTCCAGATTTATTTCCAATATTGAACAAAAAAATCCAACGATTTCACAAAGATTTCGAATATTTCATAAAGATTTTAAAAAGATTTCACAAGGATTTAAATGATTTCCCAAAGGTGTCAAAGATTTTACAAAAATTTCACAAATATTTTACAAAGATTTTAGAAAGATTTCACAATGATTTCACAAAGATTCCAGATTTATTTCCAATATTGAACAAAAAAATCCAATGATTTCACAAAGATTTCGAATATTTCATAAAGATTTCACAAAGATTTGAATGATTTCCCAAATATTTAAAATATTTAAAATACTTCACAAAGATGTTTAGAGAATCCACAAAGATTTTACGAAGATTACACAAAGATTTTAATGATTTCCCAAAGATTTCAAAAATGTTACAAAAAATTTTTAAAGATTTTACAAACATTTCAGATTTATTTCCAATATTGAACAAGGACAGCAATGTTTCCCAAATGTTTTCACAAAGATTTCGAATATTTGATAAAGATTTCAAAAAGATTTCACAAAGATTTTAATCATTTCTCAAAGGTTTCAAATACTTCGCTAAGATTTTTAGAAAATCCGCAAAATTTTTTCAAAGATTACACAAAGATTTCAATGATTTCTCAAAGATTTCAAAGACTTTATGAGGATTTCACAAAGATGTCAAAGATTTCCCCACCATTTCGAAAATTTAGCAATGACCTTACAAAGATTTCCAAAAGATTTTAATGATTTCCCAAAGAATTGAAAGATTTTAGAAAGATTTCAATTATTTCAAAAAGATTTAAAAGATCTCGCAAAGGTTTCACAAAGATTTCACAAAGATTTCAAATATCACCCAAAGATTTAAAAGATTGTGAATATTTCTCAAGGATTTTTCGCGAATCTGCTAAGATTTTATAAAGATTACACAAAGATTTCACTGATTTGCTAATGATTAAAAGATTTTACAAAGATTTGATAAAGTTTTACAAAAATTTCACTAGGATCTTAAAGATTTTACAGTAATTTCAAAGATTGCGCAAGGATTTCAGTTTGTTACGAAAGTTGTGACAAAGATTTAAATGATTTCACGGATATTGCGAAATATTTCAAATATTTTGTACAGAATTCTAAAGATTTGATAAAATCGCAATGATTTCCCAAAGATTTAAAAAATATATAAATAGTGTCAGTAATTTTACAAAATCTTTCAACTATTTCACAATGATTTCAAAACATTTGCCAAAGAATTGATAAAGGTCGCAGGGATATTTTAAAGATTTTACAAAGATTTCTAATATTTGGTAAAAGACTACCTACTGACGATGTACACTTTTTTTTGTTATCTATCAAGTTTTTTTTTTTAATTCGTAAAAATAATTAAATTTTTTAAATGCCCCGACTGAGTATAATGGTATATTTTTAATTTCTAAAAGTTACCAATAAAGTTACTTTAAATATTAAGATGTTAATGACCGACAAACTACAGATATTGATAACAATTAAAAATTAGACGGTGTAGTGATGAAAGTAGATTTTTTAATTTCCTAAAGATGTATGGGTGCAAAAAGTTTGCATCTTCTATTTTGTGAAATCTTAAGAAAAAAATTATATTCTTCACAAACTCTTCGAAAAATTTAAATACATTATTTCAACCACCTATCGTTGATTTTTTAAAGAAATTTTTAATATAATTAAAAATTTACATTGTTTAATAATGCTTAGATACCTGCGAATAAATCATAAAAAGTCCCTGACCGTTTCTTGTTCGTAAAATATTCTTCTATTAACTATTTTATTATTTTCCCTTATAACTAATGCACTTCCCAGCCAGAAGCGCAGCAGCGCCGCCAGCGGATTAGTTCAGGGCTGGCAGCAAATTTTAGCCAGAGCTTATATTCAAAATTCGATTCGGTTAAATGCATGAATTCCTTAAATGCTTAAATTCCTTGAATTCCATGATTTTCTAGTGTTTAATGAATTATTTGAATTCCATGATTTTCTTTAATTCCATGAATTCCATGGACTCCGCGAATTCCGTATATTCCTTGTTTTCCATGACTTCCATGAATTCCTTAAATTCCACGAATTCAATGGATTCCGCGAATTCCGTATATTCCTTGTCTTCCATGAATTCCATAAATTCCTTAAATTCCATGAATTCCATGAGTTCTGAGAATGTTTTGAATTCCGTAAATTCTTTCATTTCCTCATTATCATGAGAATCGACCAGATTTATAAGATTCTAAAAATTATAGTTAGATCATTTTTTTTTTTGAAATTGGCAACCAATCAATTTGTAGATTTTACGAATATAATTCAAGGAATTGACATACCTCTTGGAATTTATGGAATTTCAGTCATTCATGAAATTCAAGGAATAAATGAAATTTCATTAATTTTAAGAATTAAAAGAATTTTCACGAATTCCGTAAATTCCCTGAATTTCATGCATTCCTCGAATACCGTAAATTCCTGGAATTCCATGCATTCCTCGAATTCCGTAAATTCTTTGAATTCCATACATTCCAGGAATTCCGTAAATTGATTGAATTCCATGAATTCTTTAATTTCCATAAATTCCTTGAATTCCTTGAATTTGATCAATTCCATGAGTTGCATCAATTACTTTAATTACTCGAATTCCATTAAAATCCCCCCTTATTTACTTTCATGAGGATCTACCATATTAACAAGATTTTTAAAATCACAGTCAACCAAAATATGTTTAAATTTGACAAACTAACGAATTTGTAGATTTTACGAATATAGTGTAAGGAATACACGGAGTTCATGAATTTGATAGAATTTGTGAAATTCACGAAATTTATGGAAATCCACGAATTCATGGAATTCCATCAATTGCGCGAATTCCGTGCATTCCACGAAGGCCGAAGATTCCTTCAATTATATTGATGAAATCTACAAATTGGTTGGTGAACCATGCATGAATTCTTTGAATTCCATGAATTCCTTGAATTCCATGAAGTCCTTGAATTCCTTGAATTTTATAATTCTATTAATTCCATGATTTTCATGAATTCCAAGAATTCCATGAATTCAAAGAATTCCATGAATTCAAAGAATTCCATGAAGTCCACCAATTCAATGAATTCCGTAAATTCCTTGAATTCTTTAAGGTCCTTGAATGATTAACAAGATTTTCAAAATCATAGTCAAACTAAAAATGTTGGAATTTGGCAAGTAAAGAATGTACAGATTTTACGAAAATTATTTAAGGAATTCACGGGGTTCGTGGAATTTCTGGAATTCATGAAATTCACGAAATTGATTAAATTCATGAAATTCCGTGAATTCCGCGAATTTCGCGAATTCCACGAATTCCTCGAATTTCGTATATTCCGTGAATTTAAAGGATTCCGAGAACTCCGAAAATTCCTTATATTCTATCAATTCCATGAATGACTTGATTTCCATGAATTTCGAGAATTCCTTGAATTTCGAGAATTCCTTGAATTCTGTAAATTCCTTGAATTCAATGTTCAAAATAGTAGCAAAGTTAACATTTTTTGAATTTAACAACTAACCAATTTGTGGTTCTTATGAATAGAATTCAAGGAATTCACGGGTTTCATGAAATTTACGGAACTCACGGAATACGAGGAATTACTGAGAGTCCATGACTTCCGCGAATTGCGCGAATCCCGTGCATTCCACGAATTCCATGAATTTCATGAATGTCGTAAATTTTACGAACTCGGTAAATTCCTTAAATTATATTGGTGAAATATACAAATTGGTTGCTCAGTTAACTTTAAAACACACTTTTACTGTTTTATAATAGTTAGATATATTTTTTATATTAATAATTACTAAGTTTAAATTAGAAAACTTCGTTCTATTTTAAAAGATTCTAATAAAAAAATTATAAGGAAAAAAGGACTAATAATTCTTTTAATTTTCACTTTTTCGTCAATTTTGAATTAAAGTTAGGCAAGACATCATTAATTTTAACAATCATAATTGCTTAAACGATTATTTATTATTTTTATTCATAGTTTTTTAGAAGAATGCTGGGAAACTGCAGTTTTTCACAAAATTTCTACTTTCTGTTCAATTGCCGATTAGAGTAAGGTGAATAATTAAAATTACATTTTTATTTCATATCTGTAATAATTTTAACATAAAGATGTTTTTATTCCGTTGATATGAATTTATAAGTCTGTGAAATAAATTATAAGGAATTTTTAAATTAATCATTCATATTTTCCATTGAAAGGTTACCCTATTTCATTGCACGTTACTCGAGATTAAATTTTAATAAACTGCCGTAATGTTATCGGTTTACTGAAATAAATTATGTAAATGACATCACACTATTCTTTTTAAAGAGATTACAAATATTTTTAAACTCTGAAAGACCTCCGATACTTTAAAAGATAAAAAAAAAAATTCTCTCAAACTTTATAAAAAATCTTTGATTATCTTTATACATATTTATTGTCTTTATTTTACGGGTTTGAGAGCCTCTGCAATTTTCAATTAGAGTAAGGTGGATAATTAATTAAAGTTGCATAATGAATTTTTTAAATAATTTACTATTATTGTTGATTATATTCAATCTGAATAATACTAGAAAGTTGCGGTTTTTCTGTAATTTAAATAGGTGCAATAAAATTGCTTTTTTTCTTAAGTCAAAGTTTTCCTTAAAAATCAAGGAAGAACTTTGCACTAGAAGGCCCCCCCCCCCCCAAGACACTTCTCTGCAGACTTTTTCCCATGAAAGTCTCTGGAAACGATTCCTGGCGGCAATCGTTTGAAATAATTTTCATATTGCAAATATCAGAAAAAAATCAACTTTTAAAACATAATTGGCATCAGTAGAGGTTTTAATTTTTGGCGGCAAAATCTGAGATCATTTCCATCAGCAGAAGCCACTTTATGGAATCAACACACTGAACTATTCGCTGGAAATTTAGTCGCCAGAGCAAATAGTCGCTAAGACACCTATCCGCTAGGAAATCTAGTTGCCAGGATATCTATTTGCCAGCACATTGAATAAATTGTTCTTTTAACCAGGTTTTTTTTTAAAATTCTTTCTTTACCACTAAAATTTTATAATTTATCTAATGCATCTTGATCCCCTTAGAAGTAGTTATCGTGGAGACTAGTTGGCCTGAATCTTAGTTGACGTGAGAATTGGTTGTCCTGGCGATTAGATGTCCGGAAACTTGTTGTCAGGTGATTACATATCCAGCAACTAGTTATCCATCGACTAGATGTCCTGACACTTAGTGGTCCTGAGGACTACATTTCCTGGCGGTTAGATGTCCAGCCACTCGTTGTCCGGCGGTTAGATGTCCGGAAACTAGATGTCCTGAAGCGTAGTCGGCCAGAGGATTAGCTGTCCTAGCGATTGGATGTCCAGAAACTTGTTGTCCGGTGATTAGATGTCCAGAAAATAGTTGTCCGGCGATTTGATGTCCTGAAGCTTAGTCATCCTGAGAACTATTTTTCCTGGCGGTTAGATGTCCAGCCACTCGTTGCCCGGCGATTAGATGTTCGGCACCTAGATGTCTTGAAGGTTAGGCGACCAGAGGAATAGTTGTTCTTGTGATTATATGTCCAGAAAATGGTTGTCCGGCGATTAGATGTCTAACAACTAGTTATCCGTCGAATAGATGTCCTGAAGCTTAGTCGTCCTTAGGGCTAGATTTCCTGGCTGTTAGATGTCCAGTCACACTGTTTTCTGCGATTAGATGTCCGGCAAATAGTTCTCCGGCACCTAGATGTCCTGAAACTTAGTTGACTAGAGGATTAGTTGTCCTAGCCATTAGATGTCCGGAAACTTGTTGTCCGGTGATTAGAATTCCAGGAACTAGTTGACTGGCTACTAGATGTCCTGAAGCTTAGTCGACCAGAGGACTAGTTTGCCCAACGATTATATGTCCAGAAACTTGTTTTCCAGTGATTAGATGCCCAGCAACTAGTTTTCCGGAAACCATGTGTCCTGAAGCTTAGTCACCCTAACGACTAGTTGTCCTAGCGATTAGATGTCCAGAAACTTGTTGTCAGGAGATTACATGTCCAGCAACTAGTTATCCGTCAACCAGATGTCCTGACACTTAGTCGTCCTGAGGATTACATTTCCTGGCAGTTAGATTTCCAGCCACTCTTCGTCCGGCGTTTAGATGTCCGGAACCTAGATGTCCTGAAGCTTAGTCGTCCTGAGGACTAGTTTTCCTGGCGGTTGAATGTCCAACCACTCGTTGTCCGGCGAATAGATGTCCGGCAAATAGTTGTCCTACACCTAGATATCATGAAGCATAGTCGACCAGAGGACTAGTTGTCCTAGCGATTAGGTGTCCAGATACTTGTTTCCCGGTGATTGCGTGTCCAGCAACTATTTGACCGGCGACTAGATGTCGGATCCACGTAGTTATTTTAGCTACGTTATTTTAGATATGTTTTAACGCCCTTCGAAGCATAGATAATGTATACGGTAAACGCGTTAAAATTTAAACTCCTCATCTGAAGTTTTCGTCGGTAAATAATGCAACAGATGTGAGAAATTATGAAGCAACTAGCACGAGGTCGGAAGCTTGCCCCCTATCATACTACTATTTACAGTCAGAGAATAATTAGTATATAAGTCAAAGCGTGCATTATAGTTCTCAGAAATCAGATTTAAGATTTGGTTCATTGACACACTTCGGAGAAAAATGGAGATCATCATTTTCCTTGTTATCTACATGGTTTTCCTTAGAGTGGCAAGTAAGTGCAATATCATATATTGAAAATTCTGTCCCTATTTGCGATCGAAACATTGCGATCGAACCGGACGCAAAATGGTGCTATTGCATCAAGTACCAGTTTGCGTTCTGACGCAAATAGGGGCAACAAAGTGGACGCAAATACATCCAAAAGCGAATCAGGCGGACGCAACGACGTACAATGACGTCAAAACAAAAAAATTTCTATAAAATAATATATA